>PVIW01011592.1:0-36670 GCA_004026585.1 Noctilio leporinus | reverse complement strand
ACAAAGCAGCTGACAGAAATGCTTCCCAGCATCTTAAACCAGCTTGGTGCAGACAGCCTGACTAGTTTAAGGAGACTAGCTGAAGCTCTGCCCAAACAATCTGTGGATGGAAAAGCACCACTTGCTACAGGAGAGGATGATGATGATGAAGTTCCAGATCTTGTGGAGAATTTTGATGAGGCTTCCAAGAATGAAGCAAGCTGAATTGAGTCAACTTCTGAAGAAGATAAACTTGAAGAAGTTACTGGGAGCTGCTATTTTATATTATGACTGCTTTTTCACATTTTGTTTATGGATCTGATAAAACCTAGATCTCTAATTTTTAGATCTCTAGCCCCTTGGACACTGCAGCTCTTTTCAGTTTTTGCTTATGTACAAATCATTCTTTGCAGCTAATTAAGCTGAAGAGGCCTGGGAATAAAGTTTGAAACCAAGATTTAAAAAAAAATTAATCTTCATTGTATTTTTTAAAATTATCATTTAGTCTCCCTTATACCACCACCCCCTGCCACCACACTGTTGTCCATATCCATGAGTCCTTTCTTCCTTTTTCTTTAATGTCAGTTGCTTTAAAAAATGGTGAGTCACATATATTATTATGGTAATTATCTATTTTTAGGGTTTGGGGCAATAGAAAAATTCTAAGGGTATGTCAAAAGAATGAACAAAATAAAACCTTCAAAAATAAAAAAATAATAATTTATCCCCAAAATATTGATAAAATGTATATAAGAGAATGGGCCATTTCAGTTTTAAGTAATCAAGAGTAGCTCGTGAAGAGCTAGTAAATAGAAGGCAAAGTATTAATTTTTAAGGAAGTCTTTTATTTATTTTCCCTAGTGTTTATCTTTCTTCACTCACTGCATGGAATAACTATTTTGGGGGGCTCCATTTTCAGCTCCCAATGAGGAGCAAACCAAGGGAGATTTTTAGATTTCAGGGGACACAATAACCACCAGAGAGTTGTGCCTAGAGAGTGGTGGAAGTAGAGGAGGACCACAGTGAATGTGGTTACAGTCTTTGGCAGCAGGTGCAGCCTTCGTCTCCATGTATTATAATATGGATAAAAAAATGGGGAAGTTAAAATTTGATTAAAACTGTAATCAAAGGGTCACATTTATTTATTTTAAACACAAATGAAGGCCAATTGGGAAGCAGCTGAAAAGTCAGTGAAATGGAAGAAATGAAAAATACTTGAAAAGAAAAGGAGAAGTACAGTACAGAGTGCATGGAAGGTAATCAAGTCAAAGAACAGGTGACGAGCTCAGCTGAGTTAGTGATGAGAACAAAGTACCGAGATGTAGAGGTACAGTGAGGTGAGAATAAAGATAGTTGGCTGTGTAAACAGTGGTGAAGGACATGGTCCCTGCATTCAGACAACCTGGGTCTTAAGCTGAGCTCCACCAGTTTTTAACTATGTTGCCCCAGAACGATAGTTTTCACTTCTCTGTGCCTTCATTATATGAAATAGGATTAATATGAATATGTTCATCATAGCATTGTTTTGACAATAAATATGTTAACAGAAAGCACTCAAAATAATTCCTGATACATGATAAACACTAAATGTTACCTATAATTATTATATTTTAAAAAATATTTGCTTCACTGAGAGGGTAGAAGAAGGAAAATAAGAATTTTTTAAGAGAGAAAAATCTGCAGCAACTGCTCTGCAGTGTTCTCACAGTAAATCATATTAACACAATAACACTAAAAGTAACACTGAGTAACCAAGAGACTGCTTGCTCATCCAGGACTTTATGCTTACTCATTACATCGTCACCACAAACCTGTGAATCAAGAACCATAATTATTCCCATTTGCAGAAGAGAAAACACATAGATTAAATAAATGGGCATCAGGTATCAAACGAGCTCTAGGAGATTATTCTGCCCTGCTCTGAAATAAAATTAACTCTACAGCCTCTGTAATCTGTTCCAAATCATTGTCATGTATTAGGATGCTCTGTGAGAGCTGTGAGTGAATGAGAGATTTAGCCACATGCTACACTGGTAAGCTATTTCTTAATAAATTTGTGTAATCAGTCTAGATCAGTGATTTTCAACAGTGAATTTCTAAAACATGCAATAGCTGTTCCCTCAGGTGGTCAAATTAAAAAATAATAATAATAATAACAGCCAACATAACACTAGCCATCTTGTGTGAATGAATCAAAATCATACCTATTTTTTGTCCGACCAGAAAAAAAAAAATGTTTTTTGGTGTGTCATAGAATTTTAGTAATTAGTTATATGTGCCATGATTTTAAAAAAAGTTGAAAATTGCTGGTATAGATTAAGGATAAGATGGGGGAAAACCGCAGCAAACAACAGAGAAGAAAAGAGCTAGGATGAGGAGTAAGGACTTGGCTGTGTATGCGGAAGAGACACATCTACTAAATGCAGGACTGAGATATTCTCAGTAGGACACAGAGGACTCTGACCTGCCTCATTACAGATCTGTGTCCACGCTGCACTCACCTGATGCTGCACACATTATGCAGCACAAAATTATCAAGTGCATTTCATTTCTCCTGTGGGAAGAATAGCAGGCCTCCTGCCACTAACTTTTTTTTTTTCCTTCTATTAAGGTTTTTGTTGCCTGTGCCCTTTTCCTCTCCTTATTGCTCAGGAATATTCAATCCCCATCAGCTTTGCGGAAGTTTTCAAGTTTTCCCAGAGCCGCTATACCAGTTGGTGTATTGCTGGCTTCCTCCGCAACCTTATCTGCAAGTAACCATCTGCTGTTGCAAATGTCATTGTTGCTCGCGTAAACTGTTAGAGAAATGTTGGGAAGATTCAAATCTGTTACTACCCTACAATGAAGAAAGCCTGTTTTAAATATTCTTAAAGGTTACTTAAAATTTCAAATGCTTGATGTCTTTCCATTTGAGGAAGTTGAAAAAGGACGAGGAAGTTGAAAAAGGACGAGGATGGAAAAGCACTAATAATATATCTATGGGCATCCAGCCTAGAGATCAGTACCTCAGTGGAAAATGTGTTGTTATTGTAGCTATGTGGCTCTGAGGTTATGCAACAGAAGGCACTAATTTTAGTTTAGTTCATGTTTGTGTGTTATAATCAAAGTTCTTCTCGATTGTTTCATGTAACATCTTATTGCATTTTATGTTAGGTTCATTGTTATTGCTCCAGAACAGCTTTTACCTGTTTTTAGTAGTGTATTTGTAATATATTTTTCCCATTACTATTTACCCCCTTATACCCTTTTCTTTTTCTTTTTCTTTTTTTTTTTAAGATTTTATTTATTATTTCCAGAAAGAGGGGAAGGGAGAGAGGCAGAGAGGGAGAGAGACATCAGTGTATGGTTGCCTTTTACCTGCCTCCAGCCAAGGTCCTTGGCTGGAGACCTGGCTTGCAACCTGGCTATGTGCTCTGACTGGGAATCAAACCAGCGACCTTTGGGTTCACAGGCCGGCATCTTATCCACTGTGTCACCAGGCAGGGCCCTCTTATATCGTTTTCTACCAACCCCATTTCCCTCTGTCACACAATCACTGCCTGTTGATTGTGTTTAAGAGTCCTTGACACAATCAATCTTTCCACCCCAACCCCCAAGCTATCAGCCAGCTCTCTATGTCTCTTTCTATGTTGCTTAGTACTGCAGTTTGTTCATTAGATTCCATATATGAGTGAAATTATATGGTGTTTGCATCAATATTCCTCTGATTGGCATATTTCACTTAGTATTATGTTCTCCATGTTGTCACAAAGGGTAAAATTTTCTTCTTTTTTGGGACAAGTAGTAGTGCATTGTATACTGTACCTTATCTGTTTTCTCCACTCATCTACTGATGGACACTTGGGCTGCTTCCAAATAGCCTTTACCTTATACTCTAATCAGTCAGGCTAATAAGTAGTTTGAATTTGAAATATTTAAAGAGAGGATGCTCTTCAGATAAATCTTTCAAATCTCTGGATTGTCAAAGAGTTGGCTTGAATAATGGACTGTTGTTGAACAGAATGCCTTTTTTATGACCTTGAAACACATTAGATCAGATTTCTGTTACAGGAACTGCATACTATTTATCAACTGAAACTAGAGTACAAAAGTGAACATTACAGTTTATTGTACATATTATTTGAGAATTAGGACTCAGATTACTTGTCACCAAATATTAGGAAGTGACTTCCACTAAAAAAATTTTTGGGGGGAGAAGCAGAAATGAAAAGAGTGCTCCTCTACCAATTTACAAATTCCTTGATAAAGTCATTTTTAGAAGATTTTATTCATTATTCTTAGAGAGAAGGGCAGGGAGGGAGGAAGAAAGGGAGAGCAACATCAATGTATGGCTGCCTCATTCTTTGACAAAGAAGATAAATAATATGTTCCTAAAGCAGCATTTCAATGCCCAAAGTCAGCGTTCTCTTCTCTAGACTAGCCCTGAAAGGTTTTTAGTATTTTTTAAAAGTAGTTAGAGATAAGGGAGATCATAATTATTAGGAAATCTTTTTGGTCAATGATCAGGCACTTGAAAACAAATGGGAAAAAACGATTGTTACACAACATAAAACACAGTGTCTAGAAGCCATTTAGCATTTAGGTACGCCGTCCTGGAGTCTGGGACAGCGACGAAGATAAAGTTGACTAAAAGCAGTTTGCATGTTTGAAGTCTGTAATTGGAAGAAAGGTAGCGTGGGGCCAGACTGGAGCGTGACGGCTGGCCCCACTCAGAGCCGCGTCTCCCAGGGCGAGTGCACATGGTCACCATGGCCAGGCTGTGCTGGGAGCCGCTGTGCGTTCCATCTGCTCTGAGAAACAGTAAGTTAGGGGCACAGAACTTGCTCACCGGACTAATTGTGCTGAAAGTTTACCAGGAGTTACCCAGCTAAGCTCCCTTGCACAGTCTAACATTTGACTTCCAAGGCAGAAGGGGGAAAATTTGATTCTGGGGATCTCCACTGGCATGTAGTGCTCAAAATATATGTTGAGGGAATGATTAAATGAGTTAATATTCAGGGTGTGTGAAGAGCAGTTTCAAAGGAGTGATGGGGATGAAAACCTTATTACAGTGAGTTAAAGGAAAAATAGAAAGAATGAAAGGGGAGAGAACAAAGAAAGCAACACTGCCAAAGATTTATTTTAAAGATTTTATTCATTATCTTTAAAGAGAAGGAGGGAGGATGAAAGGGAGAAAAACATCAATGCAGAGTTGCCTTTCACCTTCTTCCAGCTAAGGAGCTGGCTGGAGACCTGGCTGGAGACCTGGCTTGCAACCTGGTTATGTGCCCTGGCTGGCAATCAAACCAGCGACCTTTGGGTACTCAGGCCAGTGCCAATCCACTGAGCCACCAGCCAGGGCTTGCCAAAGATTTTTGATGTAAGAGCAGTAAAAGAAATGGAATAGGAGCTCAAAAGGACAGTAGGGTGAATTCAATTTTATTAAAATAAATTGTGTTCTTTGGGTATATTATAGCATGTTTGTGGTTTGATAGGAATGACCCAAGAGAGAAGGCAAAATTGAGGGGAAGAGAGAGACGTTGCTGGAGCACTGTCTTTCAGCGGGTGAGAACCGTAGCCATGAATAAGAGAGAGGCTGGCCTTCCATCGAAGCCCTGGCATTGCCTTCACCCTTTGGTTCCAGGGAATTAAAGAGTATATGGAGCGAGGTGGAAGCAGTGTATAGAAGCAGTGTGTGATGTATAAAATAGCTCTCTTTTGATTTCTTTCATTTTCTAAGTGGAAAAGTAATCAGTATCTTCAGGACACGATAAGAGGCAGGAAGTAATTCAGGTTTTAGCAAAGAAAAAGGGGTATGAAATAGTCTGGGAGGAATGGAGATTGAATGAATCACAGAAATACACTAAAATGGCTAGGCAGCACTAACAAATTTTTGGCTTCTTCTTTAAAATGTATTTCCTCATCTTCTCTACCTTCTAGGTTTATTTAGAACTCAAAAACTAGGTTTACAATAAAAACTTTTTTAAAAAGATTTTATTTATTATTTTTAGAGAGAGGGTAAGGGAAAAAGGCAGAGAGGGAGAGAGG
Source organism: Noctilio leporinus (assembly GCA_004026585.1). Taxonomy (NCBI): domain Eukaryota; kingdom Metazoa; phylum Chordata; class Mammalia; order Chiroptera; family Noctilionidae; genus Noctilio; species Noctilio leporinus. Next base: position 30,664 of record PVIW01011592.1, on the reverse strand, counting down.
CATCAATGCATAGTTGCCTTTCACCTGCCTCCGGCCATGGACCTGGCTGGAGACCTGGCTTGCAACCTGGTTATGTGCCCTGGCTGGTGAATCGAACCAGAGACCTTTGGGTTCGCAGGCTGGCACCTTATCTGCTGTGTCACTAGCTAGTGCCTAAAAACTTTTAATCTGTAAGAAAAAAATGATAACATGTTTTTGACTGGTAATGTTTAAAAGTTCTACATTCTTGGGGGCAATGTCACTAAAGCCTCATATTTAATCCCTTATACTTGTAACTGAATTGGTACATGTATTCAAACTTGGTGCTACTGTTCTTACAGATGGGTGGTTATTCTCAGACCAGAACTTCACCCTAACTTCAAGATCACACAAATCAGTGGAATAGGATGCAGACATCATCAATTCAATTCAATCACATCACCTTTGAGTAATTAATATGGTATTGTAATGTACTATCATTTTCAATTTGGGGCACTGAGGGTATTCTATATTTGGATTTTAGTATTTTTTGTGACTATGAAAGATAAAGGTTTAAAAATAATGACAACATAAACCAACAAAAGATGGAAACAGTGGAGGTTAGTATGTTGTGGGCTTCTAGGAGTAAATAAACTTAATTTTCTGGGGATGTTTTCATCAAGGTCATATTGGTCCATTTCACTTTAGAACCAGAGATACCTGAATGAGAAAAAAAGTGAAGAATATGGGTGAAAAAATGCTTATACCATCCTGGCTGGTGGCAAAGTGGACAAAGTGCTGTCCTGCGAACATAAAGGTTGCTGGTTCGATTCCCAGCCAGGGCACGTAACCAGGTTGCAAGCCAGGTCTCCAGCCAGGTCCATAGCTGGAGGCAGGTGAAAGGCAACCATACATTGATGTCTCTCTTTCCCTCTCTGCCACTCCCTCTTCTCCTCTCTCTGAAAAATAATAAATAAAATCTTTTAAAAAATGCTTATACAGGTAATTTTTTCTGTATAATAGAGTATTTTATGTATTGTTACATGCAGTATAAATCATAAAGTTTTTTATCTGTCCAAAATTATTTTATGAAGATTTGGTGAACTGTGGAAAGTTAAATATGGTATATGAAAAAATGTATAGATGAAGAACCTGACAGTTAAAATGAGCATATTTCAGCCCCTGTATCCTTGCTTAAATCGCTCACCTCTTTTTATACTGAAATTGCCTTAGGTACTTTCTGATTACGAGAATGACAATCCTATGTGGTTCTGTATGGTAGAAACCATAATAGAGATTGTAATTATTATTTTCACTAGCATGTGGAATGCACATAGTATTTATAATAAACTTCCATAAGTTCAAGGTCATTATCATGGTTGGTTATGTATGATATACTCTTTCAGGAATGTTAATACCCCATTTGAAGAAACTGAGGCATAAAACATATTCAGGCGGTGAGTGGTCAAGAAAAATGTGAGTAACAGTTTTGTGATCTTGATCCCAGGGAAAAATAATTTATGGGGCTTATTTTATCTCTACTAATCCTTTATCTTTTATTCATGTTTTTTTTCTGAGGCATTGAGATTTTCAGAAAGGAGTTTTAGTCTCTGGAAACATGCTGAGATTGTCCTATAAATGCCTATGGGAAAGCTTGTCTCAGTACAATCTGACATATGCCAGTCAAGCAAATGACAGGATGACATGTGTTGAACATGAAATGAGGCACAGAGTTCACCTAAGTGCACAGTTGCAGAAAGAGACTGAGTTGCTTATGATTTTGTGTCCAAGCAGTTACTGAAATTTCTCCCTGGCAGCAATGGCAGCGGGGAATAAGGATTTCCCACTAATTACCCTCTTACACAGGGAGGAGCCAGGGGCTTTTCCCTGTTCAGAAGAAGAGTGGGAATCAGAGGTAGGCAGGGAGAGTCAGCCAAGGGAACTTTAAAAGGGAAATTCACTGAAGTTTCAAGTTACGTATTGAGGAGATGGTCATAAGCCAAGGGAAATACCAAACGAGGTATTGTGTGGGTGGGCATGAAGGAGAATAAAGCAAAAGCACAAGGTGGTTGAGAATATGCATACCTTATCTTAAATATTTGAACGAGGAGGCATATTAGAAGAGGAAATTCCCTGTAGGGATATTTGATTTGATCAGATTGATAACTTCTTCTGCTGGTAAAGTATGAAGATAACCATTGATTATGAAGCCAAATCAAAAACCTTGATATGTATAATGGGGTGTGATTTTATAAGACTATTTAGGCATTTCAATATTAATGATAATTTGATTATCTAATTCCAAAGTAAGCATGCCTGGCACTATTAGAAGTTTAAAAATATGCATTTCATGATGTATATGGTAATCTTCTCTCAGAGCTTCCCTATCTGAGAGAAAAATAAGAAAGCAGAAAACATGTATCACTATCTTGGTTGAGGGCTGAATTGTCTCCTTCCAAAATTCACATGTTGAAGCAGTAACCCCCAATCTTTTAGAATATGACTATATTTTGACCTAGGGTCTTTGAGAAGGCACTTAAGTTAAAATGTGGCTTTTGGGGCAAGCCCTAATACAATATAACTTCCTTATGAGAAGAGGAGATTAGGACCCAGACAACATAAAGAGAGCAAACGACCATGGGAGGACACAGAGAAGACGTGGCATTCTGCAAGCCAAGGAGAGAAGTCTCAGAATAAAGCAAACACACAGACACCTTCATCTTGGAACCCCAGCCTCCAGAATTGTGATAGAATGCATATTTGCTGTTTAAGCCACTAGACTGTGGTATTTTGTTATGGCAGCTGTAACAAATGAATGTAATTTTTCAGAGTATATTTAAATTGGCCCTTATATTGCCAAATAACTAAGTCTTTTTTATTATTGTATTTTATTGTTTATACTATTACAATTGTCCTGCTTTGCCTCCCTTTGCTGACCTCCACCCAGTCCCACCCCTGCCCCTCCCTCTAGCAATCCTCATGTTCTGTTTTCTTTGTCCTGTTTTAGGTACAGGTTCTTCAGTTAATCCCTTCACATTCTCTCATCCAGTCTCTCCCCTACCTCTCTAACAGCTGTCAGTCTATTCCTTGTATACATATTTCTGTTTCCCAAATAACTAAATCTTTGGTGGAAAAAGGGAGATTCTGGGGAGAAGTAAGGGAAAATAAATACCACTATCAAAAGCAATTACATTATCTTGATAGGAGGGGAAAAGAAAGAAACAAGGCTTCATGGACCTTGGGATATACATATATATATTTAATATTTGTGAAGCAAACCTGTAAACTGCTATCATTCAGTCTATATACTGAGACCCAGTCTATTAAAATTCACACCTAATTAGACTCAAGTTATCTTGTTCGGAAAAAAAGAGACTCAGGTCATTGGGACTCATTCCAAAACCCAGTAGCAAATATTGGTCAGAACCTACTGGGAATACTCAGAACTCTAAGAAGCATAGAGACCTTTAAGGGAATGAAAATGCTTTCACTCAGTCTCAGTAAGTGAAAAGCTGCTTCATGACACATTAATCATGGTAATAGCTAATGTTTAAGGTTGTTTATGCCCAGGTTTAGTCTATCCAATTTTATTTACCTGCTTTAGCTGGGTTCTCTGTTACCAGCAACAGAATATTTGTCCCAAATCTTAGACAAAAAGAGGGGAATTTTGTGCCTCATATATGATTAAGACCCAGGGGTCATGATGCATTTCCAGGAGCACCTTAAGTTAGTTCACTTTCAAATAAAGTTGCAGGAGCTCATTTTTTTCCTTTGCTCCCTCTGGGCTGCTTTGTCTCTTCTGTGGTTTAGAGACAACACTCCTAATAATGACTACTATTGAGGTCTTATTTACGTGCAGTAAAATGCACATATTAAAGCTACCATTTGATGAGGTGTGAAACTCATGAGGTATATATTTAAAACCCAATCAGAATAACAAACATATCTATCACCCTCTCCACTCAAGTACCCTCATGTCCCTTTATAATCTATTCCTTCCTTCATTTTGGTCCTTTTTGTCACTATAAGCAATAATTGATCTGCTTCTCATTGCTAGATATTACTTTACAATTTCTAGGATTTTTTTGTACATGGATCGTATACGTCTCTGATCTTTTTCCTGTTTTGTTTTTTTACCCCACATAAAAATCTGCCATTTTATTTTTCTATAATCATTGCATTTTGACTTCTCTAATTGGCATTGTAGCTTGGTGATTCAAATCTTTTCATAAATTTTTGTATACATTTTTGATTTTTGTATACATCAGACAAGTTTCTTACAGGGGTTTGAAATATCCTTACGTACATTTTGTTTTTTGTTGACACCAGAGTAATAATTATTAATTAAAAGCAAGTTTATTTGTGGAATGCATAATGTTTAAGATATGTAGGTTATGTAAAAATGTTATATAGGTAAATATGTCCTTTATGGACAGATATAAAAATATAGCATATTTTTATGCTATTAGACTATTAGACTATTAGAATAATAGTCTGCACCCACCAGCATGATGTCCGAGGCTAGATGACTTCTGAAGGTACTGAGTTAAGACACTTAATAGAAGATTTTCTCATTTGACCCCAAATAGGAGGTTAGTTGATTTCTGTAATACTGATGTTTCTCTTTCTGTAATATTGATGCTTTTTGCCTTGAGTACATCTTTCATGATATAAGTTGTAAGAGTGCTTGAAAAAATAGAGTTGGTTGGTATTTAAGTATGAGGCAGAGTTTACTTGGAAACTTGAGTTCATTATAATTCATGCCACCTGGAGCAAAGTTGCATCTCAGTGATATCTATAACTAGAATAACAAGAACTGCAGATGTAGGGGGAAAATTGTTTTTCTCTTAATTTCTAGGATTTTTTTGGCTGGTCTATTATTTAAATGGACATAAGACAGATTCACAGCAGAAAAACAAATTTAATTACATATGTATGGGGACTCCCATAAGAATATGAGACCCACAGGCAGTCAGGCAATTAAAGTTTATGTAAGGACTCCCAGGTGAGGAGAAGAGGGGTCTCAGACTTCAAAGGGAAGGGAAGACGTTTTCCAGGAAGATAAGAACAGCAAATGTATGGTAAACAAATGCCATGTAGAGACAATAAAACACCAAGAGGGCTTCGATTTTCAGGCCCTGCCTGCCAAGTTACCCCCAGGTTACCATATCTCATATTCTACTTGTTTCATGACAGTTGTCATCCTGGAGCAGTACCTCTATCTAAATTCTTTTAGGCAGTTAAGGGGCAAGGACAAAAGAAAAGCTTTCTCTGAGTCTTTTGGGTCATGATTGTCTCCAGCTCAAAATAATCTATGCCAAAGTGGCGCATTCTGGGGAAACTTGTTCTGAACCCCTTTTCTGGCAATCACCAGAAGCTAGAAGAGGCATGAAAATATTCTTCCCTAGATCCTTCAGAGGGGTCATGGCCTTGCAAACACCGTGGTTTCAAACTTCTGGCCTCCAGAACTATGAGAGAATAAATTTCTGTTGTTTGAAGCCACCCAGTTTGTGGTACTTAGTATTTACTAATTTTGAATTATTAAAAATAATAAATATTAAAGCTCTAGTTTTAGAAGAATGTGACTCTCATTTGAAATAGTGCTCAATATATTAACTGCTGAATAATTTATTTACAATGGCGTTCTAAATTTAAATAACTTGTGTGTGTGTGATGTAGGAAGCATAGGGTACCTGCAACAATGAGCAACAGCTGAGGTGTATGAACATGTACAATTTGGCTCAGATTAGAGGCAAAAAAAGTAGCTGCAACACTTTATTCCAGTACAAATAAAGCATGAATGAATTGGTGAATAATGACATGAGTATTATATACTCATTTAATCTACCAGCACTCAGGTTCATCTGTAAAGTCAAACAGGCAAACTTTGCATTTCTCACTTAGGAAATGACAGTAGATTCACAAATGTATCAGATAAAGCATTTTTAATTGACTTCTCTTACATATAAAGGTACCATGCTAGGTTCATTAGGTTCAAGACTAAAGCTTTAATCTCAAATTGTGTTTTTCTTATTATTAAAGAGATTTATATTCATTTTTCATTCAAGTAAAAAATTTTAGTCTTTTAACCAATGGAGTTGATCCTTTTCTGTACACACCAAGGAAACTGACACCATACTCTAAACCAAAATCATATTCATAGCTTCCAAAAGCTTCCTCCTACCTCTTTATTTATGATTATTATTTTTGTGGATAAAAGCACTTCACATAAAAGCCACCCACTTAATGCCAGTAGAGTGAATATTGCAACAAAGTACAGCCAAGTATTAATATAGAAAGTAGTTCAGCAGTTTATAAAGCTGGCTTATGCCTAAAGTAAATGCTTTAACATTGCATTTGCAACTTTGCTTCAAATTATACTTTGTTATTACTATGAATCCCATTGTAACTGGGAATAGCTGAATAATGAGCAAGTGAATTTTAAGTCACCACTGGACTACTCAGCATCTGATTATGTAACTTGTAAATTTTATACACCTGCCCTTTTCTCTGTTTGTCTGGCTTTTCATAGCATTTTCTTTTTCCTACAGCTGCCTTTGTCACTTCAGATTTCTTAATCTGGAGCTGTACTAACTAGTATAAGAACCAATAGGCTATTCATCACTTGAAATGCAGCTAACGCAATGGAAAACTGAAATTTTAATTAACTAAAAAATTTAAGTATTTATTTAACTATTTATTCAATTACCGATTTAATAATTTAAACTAATTAAATTTAAGTTAAATACTTATACTTAAATCAGCTATTGAAAAACAGAATTTCCAGAGTGGGGGAGGTAGAAGAGGGTAAAGTGGGGATAATTGTGATAGAAGGAGACTTTATTTGGGGTGGTGAGCACACAATATAATGTATAGATGATGTATTGTAAAATTGTGCACCTGAAACCTGTATACTTTTATTAACCAATGGCACCCTAATATATTCAATTTTAAAAAAGGAAAACTGAATTTATTTTTGGAAAAAACTTAAATATGTAAATCTACTTTTCAACTAAATTTTATGACACCTAAATATTCAACATATAATTTCTCTGATAAAAATTTAGCGTCTGAATTGAGATATTTTGTATGTGAGAGATCAACTCTAGATTCAAAGATAAATATGAAAAAATGTAAAATACCTTAGTAATTAATAATTTTAGTTTGATTCTATGTAGAAATAGTTTATTTTTCTCTTTTTGATCATCAGCAGAGGATATGTTCACTAATTTTTAGAAAGAGAGGACGTGACTGAGAGAACCCTGGATGTGAGAGAGAAACATTAATTGGCCGTCTCTTGCATGTGCCCTGACAGGGAATCAAACCTGAAACCTTTTTGCTCCACGTGTGGAATGATGCTCCAACAAACCAAGCCACCTGGCCAAGGTAGAAATACTGTTTTTGATATATTGAGTTAAAAATTATTAAAATTAAGTTTACTTGTTGTTTAATATTTAAAAAATATAACTACTGAGATATTTAAATTCTTTAAGTTAGCTGGAATTCTATTTCTACAGAACAGTGCTGGTCTAACATATTCAAGGCTCTTCCTCAACTCTCTTTGGATAATGGGATTTGCCTTTTCTCTCTTCTTATTTTTCCTGCTACCCTTGAGGCAACACTGGTCTATATGACACATTTCAAAAGGCCTTTCCAATGCTCAGAGCAATTTCAGCTCCTACTGTGCACCCATTTCTTTCTTTCCGTGGAAGACATTACTAGTTCCTTTCTATATCCACTTCTTTCTGAGATACAGAAAAGGCTGCACTTACTGATTCTATGTAGTTAGTTGGGGCTGTGTACCTCATTCTGGCCAACGACTTGAGTTGAAGTGGCATGTCATTTACATTGTCACTTCAGGGTAAGGTGTAAAGCCCTGTTTGACCTTGTTGCCCCTGACCCCAGCCCTGAGTTTTTACATTGGGGTGGTGGAGCCTTAGGAAAGCAATCTGTATACTGAGCTGATATATAGAGGACAGCTGGGCTGGAATGTGCTTTTTCTAAGTTCAGCCTGCTGTCACTGCACATCCTAGAGGACTCCTGTGAACCTCTCCAACTCCTAGAATTTCTCTCCGTCTCTGCCCTGTACTTTTCATTAAAAACAAACAAACAAACAAACAAAAAAACACCTCAAGATCCATGTCTGTACCTAGAAAACCCTTAATGCTATTTCTAAGGGCATTTTTTCTTTTAAGAATAAAGACTCAATTACTTTTTGTCTGAATGTGAAAGGAAAAATAAAAGTACACATTGGTAGTTACAGAATAGACAGGGGGATGTTAAGAAAAATAAAGGAAATGGAGAAGCCAAAGAACTTTAAAAAAAGAAAAAGACTCAATTACTTTTATTGAGTAAATGATGATAAGTAAATGAATTGTTAAATACACAATAAAAGTTATTAATGATGGTGCTTTTAACATTTGAGTAAATAAAAATAATTACTTATTTTTTAAATTTTAATTTCCCTTCTGGTTTCGGTAAATAACAAGGACAATCAAAGGGGGAAAGCTCAAATTAGATAATCAGGCATATTTATTATTCGTTTAACTGTTATCTGATTCTACCAGAAAGGCTCAAATAACATTTTACTCAAATGGCGGGGAACTTGGGTAAGATTAGCACCATCCTTCACAATCAAGAAATATGGGGGAAGTGGAGGGCCAGTGTGAGCATGTTTTCTCCCCATACACAGAGCCTGAGATAGACTTCCTGCTTAGCCCCAGAATTGATGGGATGCAGCTTTATATTTCTGATTTAGAGAACTGGAGACATGTGACAGTGCTAACATTTGAGGCTGAAAAAAAAATTCATACTCTCACAGGCTGATAACCAAGGTTCATGATCAGGTAGTAAGTATTGATATGGTCTGTCAGTAAACACCTGCTGTTCCAAGCCCACTGGGTTTACTTTTTACTTTGTCTACTACCCTGGTTCAGGTCTCACTTGCTTGGATTTGCTGGACTTTTTTCAATTCAGCAACTAAAAATTAAAACTTGCCTATCGGGAGCCCCAGGATCTCACTCCAACATTAAAGTATAATCCTTTGTCTGGTCTGTGCACCTCCATTCACAGTGTTAGTATTGTGACACCAGCCTTGTTTATAATCCCTCATATTTACCAAAAATTTAGTTACCAAGAATTTCGATAACTTAAAAAAAGGTAATCTGCTTTATATTTTTTAAACATGTCAGAGAGTATGAGTTACTTCCCTCATTGTCAATTCTGTCTATTCAAAATCCCTTTTTATAACCTTTACTTGTTTTAACATACATTGAAGTATATGGGAGCTTTATACACTTTAAATAGAATGAAATGATAACTATAATTCAAAAAATCAATATTTATTGTGGTAATTAATAATAGTAACAGCTGATCCACTGCATTATTGATACTCAAGATTTTTGTCTGTTTTGTTTTTCCTATTTCATTTTCTAAGATGAACCAGTTATGTGCAGAAAAATATTCTTGATATATTAACTAATTTATCTCTACTCTTCCTTTTAATATCACTATTTTTAATATTTTTTTATAATGAGTCTCTCCAGATATTAAAACCAAATCTTAAGGGTAAACTAAATCTTAAGGGAGTTGCTACCTGGAGCACATAAAGAGAACTTTTCAAATCTAGCTTTAGGTGCCAAATAATAGGCTTTTAGAACTTATAACAGAGGCAATATTCTTGCAATCAAATTTCTCATTTGCAAGAGCTGGGTATTCTGAAGCTCAGAAGGTTGAGTCTTGATGGAAACAAAGTATCAATAAGATAATGATTACAACAAATTATAAAAGCAATAACTAAAGAGCCAAGCCACCCAAACTGAGGCAAGGAGAGAAAAAAAGAGATGAGATCAGGCAAAGGGATTTGTGGTGAAGAGACCAGACCTGAAAATACCAAGAGGTAGCCTGGGGAATTGTCAAGTCTCTACCAAGAAGCTCCTGGATAAACCAAGCCTGCCTCAGGAGGTTACTCCAATGTTAGTTCCAATGAGAATACCACAGCATCTCGGATAAGGACAGAATTCTTGTACATCTTAGTGTTGTGCACCATCTGCTAATTAGTTAGGCAAGAGTGACGTCCAACCCCCACCTTGCAGGAAATACTGATGTGATTAACCTCCTCTATCAGTGTCCCAGGATGTTATGAACCCTCCCACCCTTACCCTGGCATCTCCCACCAAACAGAAAGCCTGATACCCAGGAAAGTCAGTGATGGTACAAAGGGGATAAAAAAGAGTACTGGTGGTGTAGAAAGGAAAAACTTCAGTAGTTTTAATTGGTTGGTGCAGAACTGGTTCACAGTTCTAACTTTTCTTAATTTGAATATAGACCAATTACATATAATTTTCTGATTTTATATCATACTTAAAAATAACTGAACTTTTAGTAAAATTATCATTCAATATTTACTTTTACCTTACAAATGAAAACTTTTCTAAAATTAAAGAATTCACCAAAAACTAAGTTAGAGTCTTGTAACTCATAGATATTCTTTAGCAACTTTTTTTGCCTTTAAAGATCTATCTTCAGGTTCTCATTAATCTGTTTCTCATTAAAATATGAAGATGAAATTATCTGAAGCAATCTTTTTTTAGTGTGTTAAAGGTTGGGGAACATCCATCACATTTTAAAAAAATTACAGAGTCACTCTTTAGTTCAAAAAAGTAATGTGAAAAAATTTTGACTTTTAGAATTTTATTTTATTGTTACAAGGTGTATCCTCATCAACTCTCAGCAGGCCTGAAAAGGGAACAGATGTTTCCTATCATGCATTTCCTCTCGGTCTTTAATTTTTGACAGGCTGAAGTTAGAATATTTATCACTGTTGGTGCTGTGCTAGTAATTGCTGTGTTAAATTCACAAAAAAAATCTTTAAAGAAATCTATCACCTTTTAGATTAAGGCTATCTAATTTAACTATCATGACAATGCGTAGTCAAAATCTCAAGTAGGTGTATGGAATAAACTTTCACTTTCCACAGCATATGCATGTTCAAATTAGCTGTTTAGGTCAATTTGAATTTTCAACGTTTAAGATGTCTTACAACAGGGAAAATTTAAGGCTGTTTCTAAGTATACATAAAAACAATAATAAGACATAAATAAAAATAAAGTCATTTTTAAATAAAATACTATATTGGAATATATGCAATACTATTGTTAATATAATACAAAGGTAGTGGTGGTAAATCATATTTTACTACATTTTATAATTTAATAAGAACTCATAAATTTAACCCTTATTCCATAATTCTCTCATTGATAATTATCTCATCTCTCTATGATGAGTTACACAAAATGTAATTATTAGTAATATTTTATCAATAAAAACATGCAAAAGAAAGGTTAAGGGATCTATGTTCACACTATGGAAAGCTTCTTTAATTCTTTGCTAATTGCATTTTAGTTGATCAAAATTGGTGGTATCCTCTGATTTGAAACAAATGGTGTTTCAAATTGCCACAAACCCAGAGAGATGGACATGGGCTGGGCCATTCCACAGTGCTGAGAAACCAGGTGGGTACACCTGCTTCCATAGGCATCCTGTAATTGAAGCGTTGGCATTTATTTTATGCAGGTTGTTTGTAAATTTCTCATTGCCAGAATCACCTTATTTTTGGCAGGAAATGTGATGGGGGTGGGCTAATTTTGAAGATTAAACTGTATTTTTTGCTGTAAATGGTAGTTTTTAAATGAAATCAATTATCCTATTGATGGTGTTTACTTTCAACCATCAGCTCCTCTCGTCAAATCTGTCTAAAAAGCTACATTTAAAAATGAAACAGTGGTCTCCCCTTGGTATTTGACTACAAGAATTTCTTGAGGTACAGGGACATTTTAAGGTCAAATTGATCTGGTCTTTGCATACACATAATCTCCTAGGTAAAAACAGTACACTATACTGGGGAGTTTAGGGTTTCCTTAAGTCAATGAAAATCCAATCTTTAGTTAATATTGATAATGTTCTTAATTCTACACAACAGCCCCAATTTCTCAGCAAGCCTTTATCCTGTCATGCTCCATGAAGGGTGGGATTTTGCCATCCTGCCTATTGTTTTATCTGTAGGATCTATAACAAATATTGTTGGCAGGTGCCAAACAATATTTACTGAGTGAAGAAGTGAGTGAATAATTCCAGAATTTGAGAAAATATACCCTCCATCTAAATAATGTATCTGGATTTAACATGACATGAACTATATAGCCTTGCCTAGACAGGGAAGTAGACTCAATTATATATCCTCAGTTAAAATGTTAGGCATTTTAGCACTGTGGTTATTAGGAGAGCAATTATGAACGCAGAACTACTTATTGCCCACTTGTCCCTAGGCCCTGAGCAGAGATATTAATGACAAAAGGGGCTAGTGAAGGAGTCTCAGAAGATGTAGCCAGAGAAGGGAGAAAGCAGCTGTATGTCTTGAATACATGGGGAAATGAATTATTTAAAGTAATGAGCACAAAACTTCAATGAGTGCTGATAAGAGGAAAGTGTACATTGCCTTTGACAACATGGAAATTGAATCAGAGGCTGGACTGGGCCAGGATTGAAGACCAGATGGGTGATCAGGAAGTAGTTCCTTATGTAGACCCTGGCTTTCAGAAGCTTAGAAATTCAAGAAAGCAGAGAGGTGGCACAATAACAAGAAGGACATGTTGGGTGAAGAGAAACTTCTTTTATGAGAGATGTTACAAGTTGGCTGAATGTTAAGAACAAGTGATCAAGAAGAATAGATTTGAAGACTGGATAGAAACAAGGCTTTAATAATAGAAAATGTTCTTGAGAAGGTAAGAGGCAATGGGATCCCAGCTTATATTTGAGCTATATAGAAGCTAAATACTCTCCCTTAAATTCTTCCCTAAATTTTACTATTTTCACTCAGCTTTAATATTTCTCTTGATCTCTGCCTGTTTATGGTTGACCTATCTTATCCAATGCAAGTGCCACATATAGGATGACATCTTTGAATCCACTGATACACATTGGCTTTCTAAATGACTGGTTATACCACTTTTATTGCTATTACTTCCTTCTAACCTTTCATTATAGTATACTGTGGAAACTTTTCAATAATCCTTGTAGATGATGAGTTTGTTGAAGATAATCCTATCACTTTCTGTCTGTTGTCTTCGTATCCTTCACAGTACAAGCAAAGTTAGTGATGTTAATGGCTTGTACCAAAAATGCAAATGTGCTTTGAATGAGCAAATGAACTTCCTGATTACACAGATTTTAGGGACTCCCTGACTGAGCTGACCTTCTACTAGTATTACTCTTGTGATGTTCTAAAAACATCAATACAGGAGGCATAAAAACCATTTACACTATTTACAATTTGCTCTCTCTGAAAATGAAGTGCACTGATGTCTTCATTGCATTTGTTTCTGACTATAAAAAATTGATTTCTCACTCTAAAGAGGTGAATGAGTTGAATGAACAACTGTTCCTAAGGAACATTTTCTGTATCTATTCATCCATGAATGCAGCAGCCTCCAACCTTTATGGCATGAGGGACATGTTTCATGGAAGACAACCTTTTTCCACAGACAGGGATGGAGGAGGTGGCAACGGGAGCAGAGCTTCGCTTGCTCAGCTGCTGCTCACCGCCTGCTGTGCAGCCTGGTTCCTAACAGGCCATGAACCAGCACCCGGTCCACAGCCCAGGGGTTGAGGACCCATGGATAGATGCAGGTTGTTTCCATATCTTGGCTATCATAAATAGTGCTGCAATGAACATAAGTGTGCAGATATCTTTGAAATAGTATTGTTATTTTTGTTGGCTATATAGCCAGAAGTGGAATTACTAGATCACATGGTAGTTCTATTTTTAAAATTTTAAGGAATCTCCCTATTGCTTTCCCTATTGGCTGTAACAATTGACATTCCCACCAGTAGTGCACGAGTTCCCTTTTCTCCACACCTCGCCAGCACTTGTCATCTTTTCACTATTTGATGGCAGCCATTCTAATAAATAAAAGGCATAATAAGAATAGGAAACAAATTTCATTACCAATAAAATAAGTAAATTAATGTTTTTGGCCATATCACTTGTTACAGTATTAGTTTTCCTTCTCATTATGTTAGTCACATTTTAGTTTTGAGAATTTATTTTTTAATGGTTCAAATAAACATTCCATAGTTTTAATTTGAACTCCATATGAGAAAATATTTAGCCTTATTTATTCATTACCATATACCCTGGTGAGCACCTAGCCTACATTCAGGTTATATTATGGCACTTCACAAAAGTCCTAAGAGTATAAAAATGTTCCTTCATATCCCCTCTCCTGACCTTGTTTTCATAAATTTATTTCTACATAATATATATGTAGATATATAATATATATAATCAACCCCTGTGCTACACTGTTATCCTTTTATTTAAATAATCAATTATACCTTAAAAAGTTTTCATAGTATAAAAACTCATATTTATTTACCTAAACTTTGTCATTATTTCTTTCTGAAGATTCATATAATGTGTTATTATTTTCCTTCTGCCCAAGGGACTTCTGTTAACATTTCTTGTGCATGTCTACTATTGATGTGCTCTTTCACCTTTTCAATATCTTAATATGTCTCCGCTTTCCTATTTGTAAGATTTTTTTGCTAAAATTCTAGGTTGGTAGTTGGTTTTTATGTATGTTTTTAATTTTAGTACATTAAAATGTTTATTTTTTAAATTTTTCTTTATTATTTAAAATTTTTTTCTCTCCCTCTTCATCCCCAATTCTACATGATCTTGAATTACATATATATTAGACCACTTTAAGTTGTCCTACAGTCCACTGGAATATTCTCTTTTTTTTTTTACCCTATAGGATTGAGTTATTGTTTTTTGTTTTTGTTTTTCGGTACTTTCAGCTCAATTTAAGGAAGGCCATAAGAAACATAGTATCTATTATAAGAAACACTTCTATTAAAATGATATTACATTTTATCCTTTCATTAGGATTCTTGGAAGAAAAAATTTATATAGTATAAAGAATAGAGGTACTTCCTTAAATATATATTTTTTCTTATCTAAGAATTTGTGAACCATATAATTGAGTAGGGTTTCTCTTTTGTATATTTAAGCTAAAATTCATGACCAAAACATGGCAAATACAGAGGTCTTTATGTCTTAGATTTATTTAAATCTTTTTTTCTAGTCTATTCTATAGTGTTGGTGTTTTACTTGCTTGCTTTCTCCCCCCTTTTTCCTTTTGTTTTATATAATCATATTATAGTTCATTTGCCACTTAATGCTACCTACGTGTTCTCTAGAACTTGGTTGTGGGGGCAAGCAGCATATAAATGAACACCCATTTTTAGGGAACATTCCTATAAAAGAAGGTTATTAGTTTGTTTCCCCTTTCTGGGGATCACTATGCTTCGTTCTGTGATGTCCAGTATCTTGAAAGATGTTAGTTCATTTATTTTATCTGGATTTAGTCATTTGAGGTTAGAGGGTAAATCTTGAAGGTAAGTGAAAATCTATGTGACTTCTTGAGATGTTCTTATACATCTTTCCTAGCATTACATATTATGTTTTTATAGGTTACCTCTCTGGCTGTTCCTTCTCCATCCTTCATTTTGGGAGTTCCTAAAGAATTAGTGCTAGCTTTTGTTGTTCCTTGTGATCTAATATGTGTTAATATGTGTTGAATGCTTACTTTTAGGTAGGCATTTCTTCTAAGTGCTTTATATAAATTATTATATTTAATTCTTACAAAAATCCTATGACAAATACACAATTATTAGCCCTGATCATTAACCTTTACATGGTTAATTTTATGTAGTTTGTAGATGGTGGTGTCAGGATTTCAATCCCAAGTTTCCAATTTCAGTGATCATATATTAAACAACTATGCTCTCTTGCTTTGCTTTGTATTCTTTCTAGGTGGTCTCATCCACGTGCATTGTTTCAATTACCATTTACATGCTAATAACTTTCAAGATCTTGCCTTTTCAGTTTGATATGTCCCCAACCTCTCAACTTCTGATTCTGACACTAAATATTATTGAAAGATATTCTTAATTGAATGTAATTGAAATTTTCCATTTTGTCAAAGTCCTTGGATATTAGGCATAAGTACATCTCTGTGTATATAGACACACACACAAACACAGATACAAATATAGCTATAGATATATATGTAGATATATAGTTATACACATACATACATATGTACACACTAAATAGAAACATAACTAGTTCTCAATAATTTGACAATTGAGATTATAAATAAATAAGTATAGCAATAAATTAATCATGAATATACAAAGTATTATAAAGAAATAACATCATATTGAGCTATGTAAGAGGATATTTCTGTAGTATGATAGATCAGTAAAAGCTTCCATAAGGAAATAATAATTGAGAGATGTGCAAACACATGAATAGACATAAAACTTTAAAAAGCTTCCTTTTGATTAATAAAAAGAAAACAGAAAATTAGCAGATATAGTAATCTTTATTTCAATCTCATTTTGTAGAGATTATCGTTATTAATGTCTTTTAAGATTATCAAATTTAATTAAAAATGTGATTCTATAATTACTCCTGATGAATACACTTGAAGTAGTATTAAGTATATTGAAAGATTTTTATTTTAATTAGGACTTTCAATTCAGTTATGAAAGTATTCATTATAAATTCACTTTCCTCAAATACCTGTTGTAAATATTTTGAAGGATATGTAGATTTAGGGTCCTTGTATATTAATCATCATGAATAAATATTTATTGAGTTAATTTAGGGTTATTTAATACAGTAATTACTGGAAAGAGATACAATATTCTCTGCCAATAAATATATTGAAGCACTAATTCCCCCTAATATATTACAAGTTTTCTTTTAAAAAAATGGCACAAATTATAGCAGATGCTCAATACATCTTAATTTTCTTGATCCTTGTTAGTCTACTAAAATATTCAATGAGAGAAAACATTCAAATGTTCTACATGGATATTACTTAAAAGTAATTTAATAGAAACACTTCTAAAGCAAGACCACCTGAGATTTTAGTTTCATTAAAGAAACTAAACTTTTTAAATTAAAAATATGTTAAACATCTTCAATATACTTTACATTTTTATATATAACCCATTGCTATATTTGCAAGTTTTTATTCATTTATCTACTTGTTTTAGTTAAATATATATGTCTATACTAAATTTATTAGATATAATATAAGGGCTATAGTTCAAGTTTGTTTATGAAATAAAATGTTATATGTAATGAACTGCTTGGGCTCCATAACAATATACTACAGACTGAGTGGCTTAAACAATAGAAATTAATTTTCTCACAGTAGTGAAGGCTAGAAGTCCAAGATCAAGGTGCTAGAAAAGTTGGTTTCTGCTAAGATCTCTCTTTGTGGCTTTCTAACAGTTGCCTGTTCTCTTGTGTCCTTACATGGTCCTTTTTTCAGCACACATATAGGTGGGAATAGAGGGAGATTTCTCTAGTGTCTCGTCCTTTCTTTTCTTTCTTTCTTTCTTTCTTTCTTTTTTTTTTTTTTTTTTTTGATGAAAAGAAAAGGTATTTTGTTTATTTAAGGAGTATACAGATTTATATTAAAGGTACAATTATGCCATTAAATCCCACTCCCTTTAAAAACACCCAAAATGTACTGTCCCACCCAATTAGGCTAGCTTTCAAACAGACAAGCAGAAGATACCATCTTTCAGAAACACCATAGTTCACAGCTTAGCATTTTCCAGTTATTTCAAAATTCCAGGCAGCTGCTACATCTTCCTTCTTATAATGCCACCAGTTCTATAAGATTAAGGCCCCATTTTTATGAAATTATTTATCATTAATCACTTCCTTAAAGTCTCTATCTCCAAATACAATCATATTAGTGTGTAGGGCTGCAACATATAAATGTTGTGGCAGATACAATTAAGTCCACATACACGTTATTTTCTTAAGGTGTCAAGTGATTCCTGAATATGAAATATCTCAGGGCAAGCCCTGGCTGGTGGCACAGTGGATAAGGAGTTGGCCTGCGAACCTAAAGGTTGCTGGTTCAATTCCCAGCCAGGACAACATAACCAGGTTGCAAACCAGGTCTCCAGTCAGGTCTGTAGCTGGAGGCAGGTGAAAGGCAACCATACATTAATGTTTCTCTCCCTCTCTGCCTCTCTCCCTTCCTTTCTCTCTGAAAAATAATAAACATATCTTTAAAAAAGAAAAAGCTCAGGGCAAAAATAAAACATAACAAAACAAAAACTAAAAACCCAGAATTATAAAGAATTCAAAGTCCAAGGAATTTAATTTAGACCTATATACACATGTATGTAAATAATAGCTCATGACTACTCCGAAAGGAAAGAGATGAGATTAATTTATAATAGGATGTAAGCATAAATTAGGTTTATAAATTTGAAATAAAGTTTCATTGGTTGTAACTTCTTAGACAGTTGAAAATTTGTAATATATTGAGTTATATATTATGTGAAGCTCTTACAAATCTGTCCACCATTAGATCCTTTAACAACTAAAAATTTTGTCATTAATTTTGCACTTGAGTGAAGGGTAGAATTTGATTTAATCAAGGCATAATTACAGTACTTGGCAATATAATTTTATTCTTTCACTGATGGAATATGATCACATTTTTTTTTTTGAAAATTTGACGCAAAGTCTCTTAATAAAAAGTTTCCTCTTTTTATTCTTAAATCTTCCTCTAATTTTAGTTTCCTTTCCTTTCTGTTTCCATTTCCCTCTATTCCACACTATTCCCTCCTCCCCTTTATCCTTGAAACTCCCTTTTTATATATCCAATGACTTTTAGTAACTTGAATACAATATTTTGGTCTGCTTGCTCTTCTTATAATAGATTAGATTGCTAGCATGCACCTTACAGATTGATCTGCCTGGTATTTTTAATTATTTTCTTAAAAATATAATATTCAAGGTCTCCTAAAATCATAGCCATTGACAACAAGGTCTGTATATTATCTACTTTCTGAGCCTTATCAACTGTGAAACAGCTGCTTACCTGATGATTTTGATATCTACTTTAAAAGACTGTTCTCACAAAATATTCTCTAGCCATGGTAACCATAATGTACAAACATTCACAGACACCCTTGTAGAAAAGCATTGTTCTCAACAATTGTTGGCAATATTAAGACCACAGAGTTTGCAGTGTATTTGGGGAAAATGTCATGATTCAACCAGTTTGTAAAAGATTAATAGAAATTATGATAAGCAAAATAGAAAAAAAATTATTCTATGGCAGAGTGTAACAGAAATCATTCTATATGGCTAGCATTCTCTCCCTGTGTAGGTGCCACTGTTAGTTCTTATTCTCTGTGTCTGTCACCTTTCTATTTCTACTTCTGTGAAGTTTTATATTGAGCAATATGTTTCTCCATCATTTCACCTCAGGAATCAAAAAGTATAAATATCCCAGTTTAACTAAGCACATCTTGTGACCTAAACTTTTTTTTCTCTGTAAAACATGTAGACCTGGACTTAGCTAATCCTTCACATAAATGTCTATTGATCCAGATTAAACTCTAGCTGCAAAATCATTCCTATTCTTTTTTAGTCTCTCTACTGAGGAAAATCGACATTAATCAAATAATTATGTAAGTAAATGGCACATTTTACCTCTGATAAGTGTTGTAAAAAGGAGGTCCACAGTTCTAGGATATATAGTAAATGAGAAATTGCCACAGAATGGAAAGTCAGTAACATGTTCCCTGTAGAAGTACCTGTTGGCCAAGATCTGAAGAATGAGTAGCAGACAAGAAGGTGAAAGGGGCAGAAGCACTTTTAGTAAAGTTGGTGTTGATAAACCATGGCAAATATAAAAGAACAAAATAATTCATTTGGCTGCAGTACAAGTTTGGAAGAGAGCAAGGTGTGAATTCAGACTGAAGAATCTGGGAACCGGCGTTCAGTTGAGGAAGGGAAGACACAAGGGAAGAGTTGCATTTTGGAAAGGTAACTCTGGCTGCAGGTGTAGAAGATGATTGGGTGGTGTGATACAGATGCAAGAAAACCAGTTAGAAGTCAAAGAAAGGGTTTGAGGTGGTGTGATAAAATGGAAAGAATGTGTATACTAAGGGAAGGAACACCTAGGAATGAAAATCAACAAGGTTTTCATGATAGATTATGTATACATAAAGGGTGAGAAAAAGGAATGTTTCCATGATGACTGCTAGCTGGGTTTTGCTCCAGCTTGGATACTTGATGGTAGTGTTTATTAAGAAATGGAACAGTGGAGGCTGGTGGCTCAGTGGATAGGCGCCAGACTGTGAACCCAAAGGTCTCTGGTTCAATTCCCAGGGCATATAACCAGGTCTCCAGCCAGGTCTGTAGCTGGAGGCAGGTGAAAGGCAACTATACATTGATGTTTCTCTCCCTCTCTGCCTCTCTCTTTCTTCCCCTCTCTCTAAAAATAATAAATAAAATCTTTAAGAAAACATTAAAAAAAAAGAAATGGAACATTGGAAAAGAACATCTTTGGAGTAGGAGGGTAAGTTATTTCAATAGTAGGTTACTTCAGGCAGACTACAGTTCATAGAAGTAAAGGGATATCAGTAGATATTAGTTAATTGAAATTGTGGAGAACACTGCAAAGAAGTATAAAAAATATTCAGGAAGTAAAGCAGACCAAATATCTAGGTGAATAGACATCTCAGTAGAATAAAAAAGATAAAAATGAAAATGAAATGTAGAATGATCACTACAACTACATTAATGCTTCATTTACTTAATTGATACAGATGTCATTTTTATTTTTAATTTTAATTTTTTATTGTTTTTGTATGTATATTTAATATAGTATAATATAACAACCTTTTATTTAACTTCAATTTCAACTCTAATCATAACTTTTTTCAGCAGATTATAAGAAAATACAGAAATTTATTCTCCCTTGTATTTAAAAATGTGTTTTATATTGATTTAATTACTTTTTAAAGAAGGCCACCTTATATTTAGCTTTAGTTTCTCTCCCTCTCAATCTCTCCACAGATGATAGATGATAGACAGATGATAGATGATAGATAGATAGATAGGTGTAGTTCCCTTGAATATCCCTAGGTTCTTGCCTTGGTCAACTTTAAATCAGGGTTCAGCAGAGAAAAGTCAATATATTTCCATAGCAATCAATACTTTCCATTGAATTACACTCACTTGTCCTAAGTCAACCAAGAGCAAGAAGTCTCTTCCTTTATTTATTGCTGTGTCATCAGCACTGAAGTGGTTTACCCAGTACAAACTCAGCACTCATTCAAGATTATTGAATAAACTAAAGAAGAACATGGTTATAAAGAGTCTGGTTGCTTTTTTAAAGAGGAAGATCTGCAAAGGAAAGCATTTCTAAGTTTTAGAATTTTGAATCCAGATAATGCAGTTTGTATCAATATCTCTCTAAATCAAATATCAAAAGCTTTATAAGTGCAAACAATTATAATTTTAGTAAAGGTTATAAGAATATAGATCTATATAAAATATTGCAATGCATCTTTATTCTTCAAAGAAAAATGTATAAAATTAACTAACCTATTTTTATAAGAAAGGTTTCTATATTCTTTTTTCTTAAATACTTTAATGTTAAACAATAATTTATTATATGGAATTAAGTTAGATAATTTTGTAGGTATGTAACAGGTAATTATTAAGAGGCATGCACAGAAAGAGAATATAAAGTATAATAAGGTGTGTTTATGTTTAAATATATTTGTATAAAAACAAACATTGATATCAAGGTGCATTTCAAATACTTTGTCTGATAGTGCATTTATTTATTTATTTAATCAAATATTTTATTTATTATTTTTAGGCAGAGGGGAAGGAGGGAGACATAGAGGAAGAGAAACATCAATGTATGGTTGCCTTTCATCTGCTTCCAGCTAAGGACCTGGATGGAGACCTGGCTTGCAACCTGGTTATGTGTCCTGGCTGGGAATCAAAACGGTGACCTTTGGGTTCACAGGTCAGTGTCTATCCACTGAGCCACCAGTCAGGGAAATGCATGACATTTAAAGATATAATTTTCCTTCTTATTAAAAATCTACTGTATCTAATTTTGGAAAGCTGGGTTGAGGGGTGTTTTCCTATACTAACAAGGTAGACAGAATTTCAACAGGGGCAGGAAATGTGCTTGACCCTCCTATTATGGATAAAGAATCCTCTTTATATAAGAAGTGGTCTTGGCAGCTGTGGTCAGGTGTCTATGTAGACTGATCTGTGTTTCCTTACCAAACCAGAACAAAGGAGAAAAAACATTTTAGACACCGAGCTGCAGATAATTAAAATGAAAAATTACCAAGTGAATTTTTTTTGGCAGTTTCCTCTTCAGTACTGACTATCAAAATGTGATTTGCATTTTTCCACTAGTATGTCACAAGTTCCACTCTGGGTGACGTCTGTGATCCTGGTTCAGGATGTGAACTAGGAGGGTCCAGGTCACGGGGACAGTAACCAAGGTTGTTAGATTTATTAATGCATTAAACATCTTGCCAAATAAAAGTTTATTAAAAATAGGCATATATCTTTATCAACCTCTATTTCACTGGTTTTATTTCAATTATATAACCTAATTTGAATACATCCCAAAAGAAGTTTTAATTAAAGAGTAGTTATAATTTGTATTTGGGTATACAGGAGAAAATAATGGATGCTTGGAAGGACCGTGGAAACTATGTTGTAGCAAACATTCAACTTTCAAAATTCAACAATCTTGAATTTAAACATAACTCTAAGCTTAGCTTATGGATAAAAGATATAAATGTGTGATAATGAGGGGTGTGTGCTAGTTTCTAGCATCTCTGCCTTAGTTAGTTCTTTGTCAAAGTTCATTTACATCCTAACTTGTTTATGTTTGAATTATCATTAGATTGAAATACAATAGTAAAAGAGACAACTAAAGTTCCTTGCAATACTGCTTTAATCATAAAACATTACACAAAAGCCAAAAATATTAAGGTTAACATTCCTATATATCTAAGCTTATTGATTTTTAGACTATTGGTGGATTAATAGGTTAATAAAATAGCCATTTGGGGCACAATGAGAGATTACTTTAGTTAGAAAATATTGTGTGAGAGGAAAAATGATAAAAGTAACAAAGTGAACAAGTGAACTCATGCAAAATAAACTCTTATTAAATGAAGATTTTTTTAAAGTATCACTTGTTTATAACAGTAATGTTGCCTATGAATCAACACATGATTATTTTCACTCATGATGACTGAAACTTAGTTCTGCCAGCAAAATTATGAGTTTAAAAAAAAACTATTAAAATAAGCTCCTAATAAATAGCCTCATTTTTGCAGTGCCAATAATACTTTGTTGGCACATGATTAACAGGTATATTATGGGAAAATGCAAAAATTGACATCCAGTGGCACAAGTGTTTCAGTAAAACTCTGGGCAAGATACCCATTTTATGGCACAGACAGGAAACTGGCTCTACAGCCTTGATATGATTTTAAAAGTTGCAGAACATGGTAGCCGTTTTAAGGACTATATCTTTTAATCTGAGTAAAAAAGTGAACTGTTGCAACATTTTGAGCAGAAGAGAATCTGGTTTGATGTTTGCTTCAGTAAAACTTCCTGACGCTGTGCCGAGGCTACAGGCAGAAAGCAAGTACTTCAGGGTGGCAGGCTTG
Organism: Noctilio leporinus; assembly: GCA_004026585.1. NCBI lineage: Eukaryota > Metazoa > Chordata > Mammalia > Chiroptera > Noctilionidae > Noctilio > Noctilio leporinus. Next base: position 7,090 of record PVIW01011592.1, on the reverse strand, counting down.
TAGCTGTGGATGTGCGTGAGAAACGGTGAGAGTATGCACTTCTGGTGAAGGTTTCCTAACCAATTGAATATCTGGTGGGACCAAAAAAAAAAAGAAGTCAAATAGTACAGCACTGTCTTGGGTTGAACACTGGATCACAGGGCTGCCACTGACAGTGAAAAGGGGTGCTAGGGTGGAACAAGTCTGGGAGGGAAAGATTAAGAGTTCAGTTTTATACTTGTGAGAATAAAATGATTGTGCAGTATTTGATGTTAGCATTACTTTCTAAAACCATTATAGCATTGTTGTAGTTCTTATTTATTCTTGTTTTTTTCTGGTTTTCTAGTTTTTTTTTTTTTTTTCTTTGATATTGCTTGCATCTTCATTTGCCTGGTTGCTTATTGTTTGCTAGGTACAATATGCAAATGTGTAAAGAAGATTTGAGGTCTAGAAGGATTTTTATTTTCTTAAGAACAGATTTATATTTGCTTATGCAGGTGGCTAGGATCATCAGCCAACTAGAATGACCTTAATACTATCAGGAATTGAAATAAGAAGTCATCCTTGAATCCCTGCAACTGTGTTTCACTCTTATTTGGGAGATGTAGACCATCAGGAAGGATCCTAATCAAAACTGGGGTGATTTACCAATGCCCTCTGGTCAGCTTTACCAGTTTTAATTTTTATTATTGTCAATTTTCAAAACACTCTCATCAGCTTCTTGATCTCTTCTATCTTCTCCCAGAATTGGCAGATATCCTACAGGAAAAGTGGAGTTTAATACCAGGGTTACACCTATGAGTTTTATTTCCTTTCCCTTAGAATTTGGCTCCGTGACAACCTTGTTAGCATTCCAATTGGATATTACACACACACACACACACACACTTTATTAATTCATCTCAGTACACAGGTTGAACCAAATTACCATTTCCACTACTAAAAGCAAAATTTCTAGTTCATTATATTTAAAAACAATTTAAAATCCATATTTTATACTTAACACTAATAAGAAAATGGGAACACTGAGGTGTTTCTTTTTCAAAATACTGTTTTCAATTCCATTCTAGTTTGGTGGGAAATAACAGGAAACAAATAGCCAAAATATGTAGTCTCCTGAAACTTACATTCAACTGGGGGAAGATAGAAAAGATCAGCACAATTGTCAGATAGCACCAATGCTATGATTAATTTTAAGGAGGGTTCTATAATATAGAGCATGTAGTGGCTACTTTATTCTAAATCATTAGGGAAGGATTCCATGTGAAGAGTAGACAAGCTAAGAAAAAGAAGACAAGAAGAAACAAGCTATTAACAATATCCTTTGAAGTTCTGAGGAAAAACTGGATATGGTTGAGAAAAGGCAAGCAACTCTATATCATGTTAATCACAGCAAAGAATTGTGGAAGAGGTTAGATGGCCAACTAAGAGCAAAGTCACATAGAGCCTGGGCAATCAGGAGAAGGAATATAATAAAATGTATGACTGCCGAAGTTTATTTAAAGCATCCAACTCCCAGATAAATGACAAAAAGAAAAAAAAAAAAAAAAAAAAAAGGTAAACTCTTGTCTACTAGAAACATTAAAAATACAATGGGGTAGTTTTTTTTTTAACCTTTCAACTCAAATCTCACCTTTCATTTCCTCCCTTAACCACTTCCAAACTGAACTGTTATCAGGCTAAACCAGTGGGCTGATGTTGCAGCTCTTGGAACCAAAATAAAATGAGAGGAAATTAAAAGACACACATCTAGAAGCAGCTAATCACCATTTTACAATCTCCAATGTAATCACTTACTTAGGCAAGATCATCACTGCATGCAAAGTAAAAAGTGCTACAAATAGAAACACACACACACACACAGAGTTTTACATCACAGGCATCTGGAAGGCAGCCTCCCTTGGTGATCCACCATAGAGCAAGAACTGAATTTTGTGAACCAGCTAATACTATCATACACATGTTGTCAATGATTGCTCCATGTTTCATTAGAATCCCCACAGATCATGATAAACTACACTAAAACGTGCTATATACTCTCCTTTCTGGTGCGTCAATGTTCTTGAAAAAAAGTTATCCTTGAAAAATTAAAACAGGACACATTTAATATCATATGATCTCACCCATTACAGGACAATAATGAACAAAACTAACAACAAGCAAAACAGAACCAAATATATGAATACAATGAATAGGCCTTCAGTGGTCAGGGGGAAAGGGGTTGAGGGGAGGGGGGAGGCAGAGGCAAGGAAGGGGAGCAGTTTAGACAAGAACATGTGGGATTGACTTTGGGGGGAATGGGTGGGTGGGGAGGGGGACAGAGGGAAGCAAAAAGGGGATGGATGTAATACAACAACAATAAAATTTTAAAAAATTAATAATAATCTTATAGCCAAGTGCATGTGTTGTGTGTGTGTGTTCACTTTCTCCTAGTTGTACATCTACACCTCTCAAGTAATACAACATTATTTTGAAGACAGAAAAAGAAAAGATACTTAATGTCACAATAGCGAATAGTGATTAAGGGAAAACCATGAATATTAAAGATAGAGTTGCAACATTGCAAAGTGAAATGGCTAGGCTTGGTGGCAGACACATTAAGCAAGATGGGTGGTCCCAGGAACCCGCTGCCTAATCACACCTAATCAGGGCCTGGTTGAGGTTTGGTGCCATCTAGTGGCAGTTTCCTGCTATGCTCTAAATATGGACGGAGATGATTCTGGGGCCTTGAGTTGAGTACTCTTGCTACCTCATGCTTAGTGTGAAACCTAAGTGCTAGGGGACTTTCCTAAACTTATTTGCACATCCCCCGCAACCTTGAGCAGGCTGAGCACGGTTGCAACACAGAGAGGATCTTAATACTCCTGCTGCTGCTCCTATCCCAGCAGTTAACTGCTGTTGCTTACTTAGTATTTGGTGCTACCACATGTCAGGGTTGGACTTTTCTCAAGCTCCAGATTTAGTATTAGGTAAACCCAGTGCACTTCAGCTACAGGGGTGGAACCTTTTTCGCTCCTGTTCTGTCCCCCACTGCCTTGTGAGGAAGTGGGTCTTGAGCAAGAGTGAGTTTCCTGTCCTCTCCAGCAACTTTGCTTTGCACTTCTACAAAAGTTTCACCTCTATAAATTCCTTGTGAACAGCCCAGTTTAGTATTCAGTGCCTAGTGGTAAATATTTAGGGTATTGTAATAAGTTGTTCACACGCCTATCTTTCTGACTAGATTATGAACACTACTGGGCAGGTAACTGAGTCTTACACGTCATCATAATAATACAATGACTAGCCCTGGCTGGGTTGGTTAGAGCATCATCGCAATACAACAAAGCAGTGGGCTTGGTCCTGAGTCAGGGCACAATACAAGAAGCAACCAATGATGGCATAAGTAAGTGGAACAATAAATCAATGTTTCTCTATCCCTCTCTCAAATCAAAACATTTTAAAAAAATGAAATTTAAAAACACAATGACCTTGTTCTAAGGTCTGCATCTGTCAAATCTCATTTAATTTCATCACTAAGCCTATACAGTGAGCATTAGAATTCCAATCTTTTAGTTTAGTAAACCAGCGCAGATCGGCCAGGCTTTGGGTGTCGCTCTCAGTAGGGACCCTTCTGCTACTTCTTTCTTCTTCAAATAGACCCTGTAGCATTTCCTGTAATACTGGTATGGTGGTGATGAACTCCTTTAGCTTTTTCTTGTCTTTATATGTTCTTCGATTCTAAATGATAGCTATGCTGGGTGTACTCTGGGTTGTAGGTCCTTGCTTTTCATCATTATACAATCATGCAACTTAATCTGAATCAGGCTTTTTTGTAAAGCTTGCTGAGGCCAAAGCAAAATTACACTAAGATTTACATAACATATAACTAGCTAAACAGTCAAACCAATATACCAAGTTTGTAGGCCCTTGAATGCATACATAAGTGAAACAACAATTTTTTCTCTCTCAAATCAATGAAAAAAATATTTGCGTAACTTTACAAATTTTAATGTGCTTTAAGGACAGTGCTAACTCACTTTGGATTCTAGTCTCAAACTCTTAATTATTAATTCTAAGTGATCATTTAATATAGTTAAGCTTGACTTTTCGCATTTGCAAAATTACAATATATTTTTTCCTGCTAGTCTTCATCAGTAAGACCATATATAACAATGTTCTTTGCCCTGGCCAGTATGGCTTAATCAGTTGGAGCATCATCCCATAAACCAGAAGGGTAGGGTTTGATTCCCAGGCAGGGCACATACCTTGGGTTTGGTATCTGTTTGGAGTGCATATGAGAGACAACTAATAGATGTTTCTCTCTTGCACTGCTGTTTTCTTCCCTTCCTTCCCCTCTCTCTAAAATCAATAACCATGTCCTTGTGTGAGGATTGAAGAAAATGTTCTATATGTCATACTTATAATTTGAGTATATAATATTAAAAAAGGTAAGCTATCACTTATTAATTCTAACTTGTATTTTCATATATGCATATTTATTCTTTTAAATAGGGAAATCTAAGAAATATACAAAGATACAATTAAAAAGTAATAGAAATTTTCATGAAACTGCAAGTAAAATAATCAGTGTTCCTGCCCTCTTTGTCCTTGTTCACAAGATGTCAGTCTCCAATTCTAGAACTCAATTCACTGCAGACTACAAAAGCGCTTTTGCAAATGGTATTTAATAATTAAGATTAAATTATGTTATATTAAAATCTATTTCTATCATGGGTAAAAGCATGTTTGATATTAATATGCCTTTATTTAGTATTTTAACACAATGATGTCTATTATTCACTGCAATTTAGTTTTTTGCAATGCAGAGATTTCACTTGAGAATTTAAGCTTGTGATATTAACTTCTACTTAATTTCAGTCTGCTAAAAAAAAGTGATCATATTATTTCAACTACAAACTCTCTTTTCTCTAAAACCTATTCATCCAGAATTTGAGTTTGTTTCAGCAGTTTAGCAGAAAGTTCTTTACATTCATGAATTAGAAATTGTCTCTCACGTTAGCTATAATTTCTCTTATCTTAGTGAAAACTTTACTTCCATTCAAGTATCCTAATTGCTCAAAAAGATGCATAATTTTCTTCTCATTCAAAGCAGAATAATCAGTTTTTGTGATACAAAAAGTAGTCTAGTCTACCATATACAGCTTAAATTTTCTCTGAAATGAGCTCTGAGATCCTGTATCTTGGAAAAAGATCTTTTGAGAATTGCTTTCTCTAACCTCCAATCATTTTCTTTTTTCTTTTGCATAGTAATTCTTTTGGACTTTTGTTCCTCTTTATTTTTATTGCTCTTTCACTCACAGTCATATACACTCTTGCCTTATCCACTTGAAGGTTAACTTTTATGCAAAAAGGAAATAAAATTCCCAAAAGTAATTGTACTAGGCCAAACATACATATCAATATTTCATATGGCAGAATTTGCAGTATTTTAATCTAGCTTGATACAGCTGTTATCTTATATTCACTAATTTCACCTGATTTACCTAGCAAATATGTCCCATAAATATTCCATATTTCCTTATCATTGATTAATTACTCAAATTAATAAATGAGGCAAAATATGTAAGTAAATATATTATGGACTATTATGATTTAGGACCTTTTATATTCAGCAGTGGTACTCAGCCAGGAACAATTGGCTTGCTAGGGGATGTTTGGCAATGCCTGGAGACACACTTGCAGTCACAGCTGAGGAGGTACTACTGTAATCTAATAAATGGAAAGAATCAAAGGATGCTGCTAAATATATATACTGCAGTGCATTGGAGAGTCCTCCAAACAAGGAATTATCCAGTTTGAAATGTTAATAATAATGTCAAAATCAAAAAACCTTGATATAGAGGGAACTTAATGATTCTCATAATTCATCAAATTGCTGTTATTTTCCTTGATGGAGAAGTGCCACATTGATTTTTAGTTCCAATAGCTACTTTACACATTAACCCAAATTGCAGTGTGCTTTTTCCACTTCGTCACATCATGCACTGTATGAAATATATGTAATAACAAAGCTGCCTATGACCTGATGGCATGGACCACCCTAACGTGTCTAAAGAGAGAAGAGGATGGGAAGCATTTATAGGCACCATATCTCCAAAAAATGATGGCTGTTACCACATTATAAATTATATTTGTGTGGGCAGAAAGGAGAGATGACTGTGTTCTGTGTAATTTATACATAATGTAGTACTTAGCATCCTACACATTCTGTTTCAATTTTAATGGCAAAAATGGAGGGAGTTATTTTCCTTTTACTCTGTTTAAATATGTTTTTCCTATTTCTGTTGGAAATCTCAGTCTAACCTGACCTGACATACTAATCCAAGAGAACATAATCATTAAAGATACTTCATCATCATTATGTCTTATAGTTACTATACCTGTTTCTTAGCCATTGTTCATATTATGCTTGTTTGAATCAGCATATTAGTTAAAAAGTTACATCTGGAAACTAAGAAAGCTGACACATAAATAACATCTTTATCATCTACTTCTAACATAAATAATTTGGCAAGTTACATAACTTATAAAACCTTCAGTTTTTTATTAATAATATAGCAATGATAATATTAGTAATAATAATAATAGTGCCCTACAGGTTTTGTGAAACTTAAAGATTCACATAAAGCTATAAGTAAAATGTCTAGCATAATATCTGTATGGCAAATTTAATTATAATAACATTCCAAGATACTATGTGACAGCCATTTCAATAATCCATATCTCTTTTTTGGTATATCCAATAACCTACTAGTTCTCTTTACCTGGGGGTCTAAGAGCACAAAAGACTCAGTATGTCAAATCTAAACCCCTCCCCCTCAAAACCTAGCTTTCTTCCTCCTATGTATCCTGTGCAGTGAGATGTCCATAGAATTTGTTCCATTTGGAAATCCAGGAGTCATACTTACCTCTACCTTCACAGTTACCCTCTACATCTGGTGACTCAATCACTAAGGGCTTTCTAATGTATTTAATAGCAGTAGAGGTAGTTCCATTTCTCTCTAGTCCCACTGTCACTCCTTCATTTTATTTTTTTATTTTCATTTTTTTTAAATTTTATTGTTGTTGTATTACATCCATCCCCTTTTTGCTCCCCTCTGTCCCCCTCCCC
>PVIW01011591.1:0-36680 GCA_004026585.1 Noctilio leporinus | reverse complement strand
TGGGTATAGTCCAAGTAGTGGAATGGCTGGATCAAAAGGCAGTTCCATTTTCAGTTTTTTAAGGAAACCCCATACTGTTTTCCACAGTGGCTGCACCAGCCTACATTCCCACCAACAGTGTATGAGGGTTCCCTTTGCCCCGCATCCTCGCCAACACTTGTTGTTTGTTGATTTGCTGATGATTGCCATTCTGACAGGTATGAGGTGGTAGCTTAATGCAGTTTTAATTTGCATCTCTCTGATGACTAGCGATGTTGAGCATTCTTTCATATGCCTCTGGGCCCTTTGTATATCTTCCTCAGTGAGTTGTCTGTTCAGGTCCTTTGCCCATTTTTTAATTGGGCTGTCTGTCTCCCTGGTGTTGAGTCGCATTAGTTCTTTTACACTACTTTTGACATCTCAAAGGTGTGTTAACCTCAATGCATAGGACCAACAGACAGGGCTCACTTTAAAACCTTTCACTAAAGAAGTTATATGTCTGGGGCAGCTGTGACATGACCTACCCAGTTAAGAATTTATGATTTATTACAACAGCCCTTTTTTGTTCACATTTAGATCAAGAGTGTATGCAGGAACATAATCTGATGCTGGTTTAAAATGTAGCAGTAGATATATACACATACACACACCTTTGAGAATCCAATTATTTGCTTCCAGATGGATGCTAGTTAATGTTCCAAAACCTTTTTCTCTAGACCTTGAAGGAAGGTGACTTGCCAGATTAGAATGTATGAACTCTTACCTGGAGGGAATACATCAAAGCAATCATGGTCAACAACCTAAAATATATATTGAGTGATTCCTGCAGTAGACATTAGAGGCACAAAATATTGAAGAAGAAGCTATTGCCTTGAGAAAGAACAATGTGGTTGAGGAGACAAATGAGAGTGTATTTTGCAATAAGATATCTCATAGACAGAGAAGGCCTATCACCAATAGATGAGAATTTCAATATCTACTCAAAGTAATATTTACCAAGTTCCTCCTTCACATTCACTCAATTCATAATTTACATAGTATGACTTCAAAAGATAAATTGAGTCCTGGCCAATGTGGCTTTGCTGGAGCATCATCCTCTGAACCAAAGGGGGTTTGATTCCTGGTCAGGGCACATGCCTAGGTTGCAGTTTCATCCCAAGTCAGGTGTGTGTACAAGAGGCAACCAGTTGATCTCTCTCTTGTGTGGATGTTTCTCTCCCACCCTCTCTCTTTTCTTTTTTTTTTCTCTCTAAAAGAAGCAATGAAAAAATATCCTCAGGTGAAGATTAAAAAAACAAATTAAAAATAGCACCTAGCTTAAAAAAAAAAAAAAAAAAAAGATTAAACTGAGGCATATTGAAAACGTTGAGAGTTTATTTGAGTAAAAACAGATTCCAGTCCTGGCTGGTGTGGTCAATGGATTGAGCACTGGCCTTCAAACCAAAGGGTCACAGGTTTGATTCCTGGGCTGCAGGCCAGGTTTCCAGTTAGGGGTGCACAAGAGACAACCACACATTGATCTTTCTCTCCCTCTCCCTTGCCTCCCTTCTGCTTGCTCTAAGAATAAATAAGTAAAACCTTTCAAAACAACAGCAGCAGCAACAAAAAAATCAAAAAAGAGATTCCCATCAAGTGGTGCCAAACTGTATGTGGTTAGGAGCAAGCCCTCCACTGACAGGAGCTGAGAAGACTTTTACAGAAAAAAAGGCAGAAGCAAAGCAAAGAAATTATTGATTAGTCCTAGTTGACTGATTGTGCTTAGTTATCCTTAGGTTTTGATTTTAAAATCTTGAAGCATTGACAAGCTTAGATTTTTGTTTGCTTACTCAGGCTGCCAAGGAATTAGATCCTCCTTGCCTAATTAATTTAGCAGTGGAAACCAGAGTTTTGTGCTCTTAACAGAGTTCTGATGTGGAGAAGGAAAATGTAAGTTTTAAATTTCATTGCATGAAAGGTCACTCCTCAATTTCATCTTCATTGTCTTTTTTAAAAAATTTGTTTTTATTTAAATTTTTTCCATTATCCTTATACCCTCTTCCATCTCCACCTGCCCCCCTCGCCAGAATCACCACACTGTTGTCCCTGTCCATGAGTCCTTTTTCTTTTTTGCTTGATCTCATTGGCTTTTTATACAGGATCTAGGAACAACACTAACCTCTTGGCTTTATGTACTGTATATATTGGTATTTAGTTGACTTAGTGACTTTAAAGGTCTTCTACTCATATTGATACTTCCAGTCTCAGAACCTCAAGTCTAGGTAGAAGAATGTGATATCTTATCTACTGACCCACCAGGGATCCCGAGTGTGTGGTCAGTTGAAGAAGAGATGGGGTTGTTGCTGGTCTTATAGTAAGAGCCATAGAGGTCAGCACACCAGCCCCGTCAAGGAATTCTGGGAGTGTTGGGGAGTGCCTGATGAGAACGTGGAATCTTATCTTCAAAGAGAAGGTAAAAATAAGAGCATTAAAAGGGGAGTAAGAAAGCAGTCCTGGCAGGAAACAGTGCTTAGTAGCTAAGCAATTTGGTAAAGTTCATCTGTATTCTGGATGCCACAAAATGGAGGCCACCCCAGCGGCACAATGCCCCACCCCCCACCCCAAACCTAACCCTAAGCCAGCTTGCACTTTTGGGAAATGACTATCTATCACCATCCTCCAACTCAGCTTTAGCTATTGGCTATACCCTAGAAAACAGGACCTGCAATTTCTCCATTGGCACTTTTGAGCCTATCTATCTTTTCACCTCAGGATCATGTTTCATTAATTTTTCTCCCAGTTCCATGGTCTTCCATTTCCATTTATTCCTTCTCCACTGGTTTCCTCCTCCCAGTATAAAACGTTCTGGAGATGCGTTGCACAACAATGTGAAATACATCTAATGCTACCTAACTGTATACTTAAAAATGGTGAATATGGTAAATTTTGTTATTTTTGCTACAGTAAAAAATAAAAGCACAATAGATAAGGCATTTGAAATAGAATCGATGCTGTCTGGTTGCTAAGAGCTTGATAGAAAAGCTAAACATTCATAACTTCTCATTCTACAGGTTATATTGGTCTGAATGGCTTCAGATCATCTACCCAAAGTGGTTTTCATTATGAAAATTCCATAATAAAGTAACATAATATTTGAATATAATATAAAATATGATAGTAATTTGGATTAACAACATGAATTCTAATATATGAATAACCAGAAAATTTCATTTCCCTTTTCAGGAATGTTGTTCATCTTTTGCCATCTTTATCTGCTTATGTTTCAAGTACATATAATAATAAAGATCAGTATTAACAGACCTAAGAGTAGTCCTCTGGAAGCTTACAATCCAAACACTGTGACCCCAATACAGGCAATTATCTAGAAAACGAGAGAGTTGTCCAAAGGGTACACATGAAAATATACACACACGTGTGTGTGAGCACATATACACACAGAGGCACACAGATGCAGACACATACCACTTGCTGAAGCTCATGAAGCTCTCATGAGTCATGTTTCTTTTAAAATTTTAGTTGTTTTACTGAATATATTGGGGTGACATTGGTTAATAAAATTATATCAGTTTCAGGAGTTCAATTCAATAATATGTCATCTGCATCTTGTATTGTGTGTTCACCATGCCAAGTCAAGCTTCCTTCCATCACAATTTATCCCCCATTACCCTCTCATGAGTCAGGTTTTTGCATAATTAAATAATGTTGAAAAAATTATTAAATAATTTCATAAAAGGCGTATGTTGAGAAAGTGTTCCTGAAGAAGAAAGTGAAACTGGAACTTCAAAATGTCTCTACCAACTTTCATTGACTTATAAATTCTCCCAATGGCAATCACCCATCAATCAAAAAGTGGACCTCAGCATGAGCTGATTCTTTGGTCTTTAACAATACATTTGGCAGCAGGAAACATCTCAGACTTTCCCATTAGGGCTTCAGAAATTTCCTTTTTCTGAACCTACACATTTTTATCTCTCCCATGGAAAACATAAACACCAGGGGTGAAATGGAATTCAAGAGTCTTAAGTGATCCCCTACTCTATCTAATAGAGCTCTTTTTCCATCATTGAACCTCTGGGGTTACTACAATAAAAAAATCCTGTTAGCCACTGAAATTAAGCAGTTGATTCAAACTGGAGAAAGTGACAAGGAGAAGACCTGTGAAAGTTGTCATGTGCCTTGGGGTGCAGTAGGCAATCCCTGACATAATACTACTTCTCTCTGTAGCTACAGCTGGGGGGCTAAGCACAACCCCCAGCCCTCCCTCCTTATCCTTCCCAAATCTGCAGGAAGTACATCTCTGCTAGTTTGAGCCCTGCCATTTCTAAGTTGCCTGGGAGCTATAGGAAAACATCATTAACTCAATCTCTGTTAACCTGAAATGCTGAAAATAAAAATAGCATCTAGGAGACTACTTCCCTAGATTCTTGTTATTTCATATAAAGATTTTATTCTTCCTCGAGTGACTGATGCTTGCTGGCCATCTTCCTCATTACAGCTGCTTTTTTATTATTCCAGCTTTATTCAGCTGTAACTGACATATGACTGTGGAAGTTTAAGGTGTACAACAGGATGATTTTATATATATAAATGATTACCATGTTATAAGGTTAGTTAACACATTCATCACCTCACATAATTATATTTTGGGCTGTGACAACATCTGAGATCTACTCTTTTTATAGTTTCTCTTTTAAATTTTTATTTGCATCCAGTTCTGCCTGGAAGCAAATTTACTTGGGAAAAGGGGGAATATCTTCCTCCCCTCTGTGCAGAGGCAGGAAATGGAAGGAAGCAGGTCTGTTACACTATGGGACTTCTTCCCTAGGCCTGCATGTGTTTATGCAGAGGGAACCAAGTAAAACAATTCCTCTTAAAAGCAGGCTTAATGAAAGAAATCACAACAGCTAAAATCCTTTAGGAACCTCTGAGGAAATGTGGAGGAAGAGAGAGGTCAGATACGGGTGGAACCCCCAGGCACTTTGACTTGGGGATGGTAGAGGATTTCTAGGCGGATGGTGTGTGTGTGTCTATGTGTGGTACAAAGGATGACAGCAATGTGCTAAATCTGGCTTTTCATCTGTTTGCTTGCTTGTGTGTTTTGGTATGAGCTTGCCACAGAGCCATGGACACATGGCTTCTTTTCTCCTTTAGCACATCATCCCGGGAAATGGTTGCTTGGTGTTCTGATCCCCGTTGAAAGACTTCTGTAGAGAGTCATGTTACCCCAACTTACCTCTAAAGATGACCGTATAACTTATTGTATAAACCAGGACACATTTCAAAGTCAAAGTGGGCACTAAAAAAAGTTAGTAGATAGTAATTGACCTACAGAACGTGAAAAGCTTGATGTATGGTCAATAGTTCACCCCTCAGCATGTGAATAAAGGCAGTGAACCAGGTCCAGTTTCTCTGAGGGTTCATGGAGGGTACCCTTTCCCTCCAAATACCTTGGTAACAAGTGTGAAACTGTAAGACCATTGGGCCATTCTATTTGTGTTTCGCACTCTATATTCAAAAAGTCTCTTATTTTGTTCGTTTAAATGCTTATTAACAATAGTCTGTATTAGTCTGAGTCTACTAGTGCTGCCATAAAAATATACCACAGACTGGGTGGCTGGAACAACAGTTCTGGAGGCTGGATGTCCAAGATCGATTTGCAGGGACAGTTTCTTCTGAGGCCTCTCCCTGGTTTCCAGATGTCCACTTTTCCTCTGTGTCCTTTGCAAGGTCATGTCTCTGTGCACCTATATGTCTCTCTGTGTGTCCTAATATGTTTTTCTTATGAGGTCACCAGTCAGATTGGATTAGGGTTCACCCACCCTAATGGTCCCATCTTAGCTTAATCACCTCTTTAAAGGCCCAATCTCCAAATACAGTCACATTCTCAGATACTAGGTGTTAGGGCTTCAATATGTAAATTTTGGAACAAATAATTCAGTTTATAATATTTTTTCTTCTCAATCTAGCTCTCTGTCATGTGGGAACACAGCAGGAAGGTAACCATTTATGTATCAAGAAAGGGACTGCCCAACATTGGATCTGCTGGCACCTTGATCATGAACTTTGAAGACTCTATACTGAGAAACAAATGTTTTGTTGTTTAAACCACCCAGCTTCTGGTATTTTTGTTAAAGTAGCCTAAATGGACTAAGACAAGATCTGATCATTTTGCAAACTGCAAATATGTGGATTTACTGAGATAATCTGGATAGGGTGGCATGGTACTGTGCCAGGCCTCTAGCGGATAGTGTGATATCATTGAAATTGAGCCAGGGGCTGAGATACACTAAAAGGTGAACTGGAAGAGGAACAAAACACCAAAAATACTGCCATCAAGTTTCTTGAATGTCAAGTGCCTACTGAAGTCAGAAAGTCTGTCTGTTTCATTAGCACGCAGGGGACCTATGGAAGAAGCACTCATGCTGAGGATGCCCTGATGCTAGTCAGTGTATCAGCACTCATTATCCTCAGAGGGTGGCTGCAGAGAAGCTCCGAGTGACATTTCCTTCTTCCTGTGAAAGAGTGTCAACACAGAGAAGTGATTTACAGGGGCCAGAAATTTGAAAAGAAATGCAAAAAGTATTATTTAGTTTTCATTGTCTGTAGCATTTATGGGCCTCAGAGAATTAAATCCAGGGAGATAACCATGAAGTCATCAGAGCTGGAGGACTGTTGGTAAGTTTCAGATTCATCTCTCTTCAAGGCCTGCCAAACCATGACTAATGAAGGATGGGGGAACACTGGTGATGAGATCTTTTGGCCTAACTGGCCAAATGTGATTGATTTGTGGCTCTGATATGTGTTTTCCAGCAACACCAAGCAATTCTCCAATTCTAAGCAGACTGAGTGTCTTACAATTTAACTCAGTTCTGACACCACTGGAGTCAACATCAGATCCCACAGGATAAAGATTCTGTCCCCTAAGTCTGTCCTCAGTTCAGGCGCATTCACAGGGCCAGATTGTTAAATGTGCTTCTGACGGACTGGCTGTAAATTGGAGGTTCCTACGGACCTTCCTTGGGTTTGATTAATTTTCTAGAACAGCTCATGGAACTGAGAGAAACAGTTACTTTTACCAGTTTATTATATAGGATATCATAAAAGGTACAGATGAGCAGCCAGATGGCAGAGGCACACAGGGTGAGGTCTGCAAGGACCCCAAGAGCAGAGCTTTTGTCCCCAGGTAACCAGAGAGTGCAGGTGTTCACCAACATGTAAGCTCAGCAACATTTGTGCAAGAGTTTTTATAGAGCTTAAACTATAGCAAACCCCCACTTCTCCACCCAGAGGTAGGTTTGTGTGACTAAAAATCCTAGCCCTCTGATCATAGGGTCTTTCTGGTGAGGCAACCAAGGGGCCTCACCCTAAGTCAGCTCATTAGCACAAACTCAGGTGGGCTCAGAAGGGGCTCCATATGAATGACAAAAAGACACTCCTGGCCCTGGCTGGTGGCACAGTGGATAAGGTGCCAGCCTGCAAACCCAAAGGTCCCTGGTTCGATTCCCAGCCAGGGCACAGAACCAGGTTGCAAGTCAGGTCTCCAGCCAGGTCCTTAGCTGGAGGCAGATGAAAGGCAACCATGCATTAATGCTTATCTCCCTTTCTTCCTCCCCTCTGGCTTTCTCTCTAAAAATAAGGAGAAAAAATCTTAAAAAAAAAAAAAAAAAAAAAAAAAGACACTCCTGTTATTTGAGTAATTTCAAAGGAGCCTTGTGCTAGGAAAAGAGCAAATATATTTCTTCTTATACTGATTGGAGCCTCAAATGTTGGAAAATTTTAGTTTCAGGTAACAGCTAATAAATTTTGTAATCAATGTACAGTAAAAAGCTCTTGTTTCAGGAAGTGGAGGAATGACCCACCTTAAGCATAACCATAAGCAGTTCCACCTTTGTACCTCAGGAAGTTGCAAGCAATCAAGATGGTATCTGAGCCATTGTGTTCCAGGCTGAGAGGACCTCTGCCCAGGACACAGATGGAAGAATGCTGCAGCTTTTATCAGATTAACGTTTCCCTGAATTCCAAACCCCTTACCTACATTTTTCTTCTCCTTATAAAAAGGCCTGTTTATAATGGAATGTAAGATAGTCTTTTAGGGTGCAAACCTGCTGTCTTCTCAGGTCTCTGATCAACTACATGAAGCGCCCATGAAGATTCAATCCTTGTCTCTGCTTATTGGGTCTGGTAGATGACAGGTGACATTTCTACCGACTTTGCAAGTTTCAATACCACAGGGGGAAAGGAAAGCCATAGTTTTTTCATTCAATTATTGTTTTAAGACAAAATAAACACAGCCATCTTTTTTATTCAATCAGATATACAGAGGCATTTGAAGTTTCTGTCAAGGGCTGAAAAGAATGTCCAAAATAAACACTTGGTTGGAGAGGTGGATATGAATGATATAGAAATAAAGTATGAAGAAAAGGAATAATCAGGAAGTCTCCAATTTAATGTAGGATCCAGATGTGCCTGGATCATCCAAGAAGGGACAGATTCAGAGTCAGTAGACTGGAATCAGAGCCTAACATGTCTGGCAAACAAGGAGGAGACACATCAAAAAAATAAACCAAAATTTGAATCCAGTGAGTCTAAACAAATTGGTTAAGGTTGGCATCTAAGAATCAAGGAAATCAAGGAGATGGGCAGAGGACAATTTCCCAAACTGAAACCAGAAAAGCTGGTGTTTGTGCTGTCTTGTCATCTACCAGACCCAGTAAGCAGAGACAGGGATTGAATCTTTATGGGCACTTTATTCAGATGGTTGGAGACCCAAGAAGACAGTGGATTTGTACCCTAACAGACTGTCTCATGTTCCACTATAAACAGGCCCTTCCTATAAGGAGAGGAAAAGTGTAGGTAAGGGGTTTGGAATTTAGGGAAAGAGTTTATCAGATAAAAGCTGCAGCATTCTTCCATCTGGGCCCTGGAAAGTGGTCCTCTCACCCTGGAGTATAATGGCTCAGATACCATCTTGATGGCTTGCACCTTCCTGAGATGCAGAAATGGAACTGCTTATGGTTACCTGGAGTCAAGGTGGGTCATTCCTCCACTTCCTTTACATAACATTAGCTTTGTTATGTAAACAATAGCTTTCTACATGCATTGATTACTGAGTTCCTTAGCTGTTAACCTGAAACTAAAATTTTCCAACATTTGAGCTTCCCATCAAAACACAGAAGGGCAAGTTCCATACTGCCAGTTTAATAGCTGTGTGAATGCTGATCAAGCTAGCTGCCTTTTTTCTCAAGTCTCATATATTTTGCCAAGGTACGGCAGACAATGCATTGGTGACTTGACCAATCTCCACCCGCCTAGCCTCACTTTCCCACTTGCCCTCTCTGCCTCAGGATCTACCTGTTGTTTCCCCCATGCCTCTCTATTGCCCAAGTGCTGCTTATTCTTCCTTAAGGTCCTCACCCTTCTTGTCCATCTGCAACACTACTCCCTCAAGAGTGACTTTTTGGATAAAGACTTCACACATACTGTATACACCTCAAAGTTAAAAATCCTTTCCTCAGTACTAGCGGTGCAGGTTGACATGCATCTACCATTATACATTTTATACAATTTTAAACAGTAATTCTCTTATAATTTTGGTATAATTAGAACACTTCAAATGATGTGAATTGCAAAGTGGTTTGCAGCCACTGCTTAATCCAACCCACACCTCTGCCCTCACTCATCGGCCCTAAGACTGTAATCGTTTTAAGACCCAAAGCCAATGTCCGTTCAAAATCCATTATAGGTGGGTGAGAGGAAGTCACAAGCTATTGACAATTTCTGATTTAATTAGAAAGATTTGCCTTTCATTCAAGTAAAAAGAAAAAGACCTCTGACGCAGAAATAAGTAAATCAACAAGAAATGCCATGGTTTCCTTTTGCCTGTGAGAGATGGAGTGCTTGGCCTCTGGTGTACTTCGCTTCAGCTCTTTACCCCCTGAAGCTTTGGTGTTTCCAACATGACACCAAGTGTCTCCTTAGCAACTACCTCAAATAGGATCCGATTTATCTTTTTTCTAATGAAGATTATTTTACTTCCTTCTTTTAAAAAGAAAGCATTTTGCCCTGTCTGGTGTGGTTCAGTGGGTTGAGCACTGGCGTGTGAACCAAAGGTTTGCCAGTTCCATCCCCAGTCAGGGCACGTGCCTGGGTTGCCTTCTGGGTCCCCAGTTTGGGGTGTGCAGGGGGCAACCACACACTGATGTTTTTCTCCCTCCCTCCTCCTGTCTCTAAAAAATAAATAAATAAAATATTTTTTAAAGAAAGCATTTCTTTTACAGTTACACATCCAAGCCAAATAGAACATGATTTCAAAAGTGAGCATATAGAAAATGTAGCTTTATAAAACAATCTCCTCGAAGTGGAAGATTCTAACCATACTATATAGAGAGCAAGTAGCCTATGGATAAAGTTGCCTATGAAATAGTCATGAAATGGCCAAAAAGCAAACCCTGAAAATAAGTAGGAACCAGAGCAAAGCAAGAATCCTCTGTAGCTGGTCCTTGAGTTATCGGAAAACTTGAGCCTTATCCTAAATGTGGAATTTTAGTGTTTCCGGTAGAAGGAACATGAAGATATTACATCCTCTCATTCTGTTTAGGGTCACCCTGTATGCAAGTTCTTTCTAGGGCCTGATTTTAAACACCTGAAAGGGCAGAGCAAGGTTTTCCGGTTGTGGGCTTGGAGAGAGGGGCTGGGTGTTCCATCTTCCAATTCACTACTACACATTATCTGTAGTGTTGGGTAATTGAGCAAATGACGCCCTTGACAATCATTCTCCCTTTTTAACTCCAAGGCAAGGTAATTAATTAAGGCCAGAAGGGGATTATTAACTGCTGTTAATGAACCACAATGGAAGGAATTACTTAGGAGAGCACTCTTAGGGCCCATAAAAGCACATGAGCAAGAGTAGCTCGGGTATCTAACGTTCCTTGTCCTTCCTGTCACTGTTCAGTCATGGAAGAACACATTCAATATGAAGCAACAGAGGAATTTCCATGCCCTGGCTCTGTCTGATTATGCTTGCATAACTTTAAGTGGCTATGTATTTTCAATCCCATGCTACTTTCTAGAGAAACTTTTCTAGGGCAGCCACTTAACCTGTAGCCCACACCAAAATATAATGATGGAGACAATTGACTGATTACCCAGTATTTGTTCAAGCACTGTATGATGTAGCTTGAGCATCACACACACACATATTTAAAAAGGATGCGAAGCACTCTCTGTGCTAAAGAAGTCTGCCTCTCAGGGGGGCCATGTAATGGACGTAAGAAACAAGCGAAGACCAGTGTGCCCTGATAGCTAAGGGCTAATGACATTTAGAGAATGAGACAACCATACGAGCAAAGCAATTTAAAAGGAGAGGTGGACTCTAAGCTGGGCCTATAGAGAATCAGAATGTGCAGAGAGGAGCAGAAGAAGCAGCATGGAAAAAGTCAGGGGGCAGATGGCCCAGAGGAGAACAGTGGCCATTCTGCCTCCCTGCAAAAGAAATTCATGCCAAGGTCTACAATTTTCTCCTTCTTTCTTCTTCTTCCTTTGCCCTTCTCCTTCTTCTGATGGTTTGAGAGATAATTTGAGATTACCACGTTCCGCTACATACACTCCAGTACCCACACACACCCTAGGAGATGGGCTGAGTGGCTCACACAAGTCTTTGGTGATGTGGTGATGGATCATGGAACTAGACACAGACAAAAAAAAATAGGTTGCGTAGTTGTGAGTCTGGTGTGCAAAGCCTTTTTTACTAGGGCATGAGGTTGGCTAGATGGCATGAAGACAGATTATACAAGGTCTGAATTTCAGGCAGATGATGCAATAGATAAAGAGCCTCTGCAGGAAGAGGTGTTGGGAATAACTAACAATGTCTAAAATTTATTAGCAGATTACTATGTGTCAGGCTCTGCTAAAGATCTCACATGCATATTCTCATCTAAGGCTCCTGACAACTCTCTAGGGTGCTAATAAAATTCATTCCCATTGACAGAGGAAGAGACACACTTAGAAAAATTAACTATTTTGTCCAAGACAAGTAAGAGTAAGGCCAGAAGGTCTTCTGAAACCCAAATTCCTACAGATTATGCTTTTTTTGCATCTCATATAAGTCCAGCTTGTTGCCTTCATACCTTTTTGCTTCAGAAACCTCTAAAACAATGGTTCTCAACTGGGGGTAGTTTTGCTTCTTCAGGGACATTTGACAACATCAAGAGACACTTTTGGTGGTTACAACTGGGAAGCAAATGCTGCTGGCATTAGTGGAAAGAGGCCAGGAATGCTTCTAATAAACATCCCACCTTATATGAGGCAAAGACTTATGCAGCCCCAAATGCCAATGGTGCTAATGGTAAGTGGCTTAGCCCTAAAATAATTCTAAAAAATTATGACTCCTTCACACATATTTAAGTTGACATGTAAATGCTGCGTTATAAGTTTAAGCAGTGGCAAAAGATGTAATGTCTAGTATATCATTAATACTGATGTTTAAAAATAAAACAGTCATCACCTTCTTTTAAATGTACCCAATGATATTTAAACACCCTATCAAATTGATATGTAACACCATCTTTTTAAAAGATACATGAACAAATTATATTTCCATTCCACTTCCTTCATGGAGTGTTATTCCAATGTAATATAGTTTATGCTTGTCAGTCTTAATTACCAACCATTTTCTCTGCAGTGAAAAAAATACATAAATTGAAATTTTAAAAAACACTTCCTGTGAACCTAAGACTCTAAGTCTGCAACTCCCAAAGTATTTACTCAGGTGTGCTGGGGCTCTTCAATGAATTCACAGGGATACTGCAGGGTATTTTAAAGTTTTGAGGTAAACAAAGTATGAACTAACAATTTGGAAGGAGTTCACAGCTACAATGTTAGATCAAACTACATTCCTTTGATGATGTCATAATTTTCACAAAACTGGCTTTTTAGCCAACACTGTGATTAAAAAGTAAATCATCTGAGATTCCATTCTGTCCCAAGATGCAAGGACCACTATGGAAGACATCTTCTTTTATTCCATAGAGACCCTTGATCATGGTGGAAATTGGATATAGCTCCCTAAGACTCTTCATTATACTTTCTGCTAAATCTGCCACAGAGAGTCTAATGGCCCAGAATGTGTAGCCTTTCAGTTTGATCACCTCATAAGCATTGTCAATCACCTGTCTGTGAACTTTCCACTGTTCCTTATCTGCATCAGGGCCAAAATCAGGGTGCAGATTCTTTAGGGAGACACAAGCAGCATTCACTGCACTCCACACAAGCACAGTAGAGCCTCTGTGCTCCCCAAGGACCCACCCAAGTGTTCACTGTGTTACAGTAACTTGTGGTTTCTTTACCCAATGGGCCAAGTCCAACTTTTTTTTATCTCCCATCAATGACATCCGGGGATCCAATGTATAAATCCAATATTGCATGTCTTGTGTGCATAACTGCTCTTAAGGAACTTATTTTGTTATACTGTAAGAACCAGATTCGTGTACCTTGCCATGTAATGTAAAAAGAAAAGTCTACAGAGACTGAGCTGCAGATGGAATTGGAAGCTCCATCCTCAGCATGCTCATGTTTCTCCACTATTACCTCAATGAACAGGGAAACTGAGTCTATACCCTGAAGAAGTTTGACCCTGTGGGACAACAGACCTGCTAGGCCCATACTGCTTGGTTTTCCCCAGATGATAAATATTCTTGACACTGAATCACCATCAAGAAAACTTTCAAGGTGTTGCTGACCCAGCAACTGGGCCCTGTACTCTGAGGGTCCTTTAAACTTCGTATTGCCTGCTACCCGCCCTGAGACCTCACGAAACCAAGCTCTTCAGTTTGTGAGCCTTGAAGGCTTCTTACCACCCTTGCTTTTGGAAATGAATGTCATCCTTATCTTTGATTATGGTAGCATCACCCTTAAAGAAACCAGTTTGAATCTCCTTCTTCATATTTAACTCACCATTAGGTTATTAAAATGATTTGAAAGAGCTAAAAAAAAAAAGGGGGGGGGGTAAAAAGGCTACATATGAATAATGCAGTCTATCCTAGTGTCATAACCGCTCAAACACCAAATAAACTTTGAACAGTGAAAAAAAAGTAAATCAGCACATATGTCAGTGTGGAACATAAAATGTCCCTTGTGCGGGACCCTAGAAGTTGGGGCTCCAGATGCAATCAGGGACAATGTTTGGGAAGGACAAGAAAGGGGTGTCCTTTTCTGTTGTAATTTGGAACAAGGGCTATTGTGTAAGGGACTTGGTATGAGAGCTTGCCTGTCAACACTGTTAAAGTACACATGAAAGATAAGACCACTGAAATTAGTTCCCTTAAAATTGACTGCACCCACATAACCCTTGGAAAGCCTCTGCATGGACACCATGCATCCTCCACTACATGCACATGAGCAGTGGGGCTAACAGGTAAAACGTTTGAGAATCACTCCCTTTTTTCCTTTCCTTTTGCTGAGAGGCAGCTGAGCATGGCCTCCGAAGTCAGAATCCTGGGTTTAAGTCCCAGTTTTGCCACTTACCAATTTTCTCAACTTGCACAAGTTACTTAATTTTGTGCTTCAGTTTCCTAGTGTGTAAAATGTGACATATAATATTAAGTATTGATATCATAGGACAGATGTGAGAGCTAAATGAGTTCAGGCACATAAAACTCTCTGTAATAGTGCCTGGCATATGAAAAGTACTCGATTAATGTAAACTAGCATAGAGAGTCAACCTGCCTTTTGGGGAAGAGTCCTGCCCTCTATCCTGGGAGGTCTAGCAGGACAAGTGTGAGGTCCAAAAGACAGGAAGCCTTTGTGACCAACTCTTAAGGAAAAAGCTCTAATATCTATACCTGTAACCCGTGGAGTACAGAGTTTAAGAGAGCAGATTTACAGTAGACTCAGGAAAGGAGTCAAGAAAACAGCCACTTCCGTGTTCTCTATTTTATTTTATTTTTTATTTTTAAATTTAATTTTATTGTTGTTTTATTATATCCATCCCATTTTTCCTTCCCTCTGTCCCCTCCCCCACCCACCCATTTCCCCCAGAGTCAATCCCACTATATTGTCCATGTCCATGGTTCTTGTGTAAGAGTGTTCTCCATTTTAGATAAAAGAAGCCTTCATGAGCTTCTAGCAACTTGGAGCCAAATTGCTGATCATTGGGTATTTGCTTGTGTTGAATGCATTTTTAAGTAGAACTGGGAAGTCTGCACGGGGCTCCTCAATTAAGCTACAAGATTGGAGCTAAAGCTGCAGGTTAATGTTTCTTTTCTTTCGTTCTCCATTGTTTAGCATATTTATCCTTAGATTATTCTGCATTTCCTTATTTACTCTACAAAGCAAACTGTGCTGGGTTTTTTTCTATTTCCTTAGAATAGTTTGGTTTTGGCTTCTGCCTAGTTAATACTTAGCAGTTATGTAAAGTTTGCATTTGTCTGATCTGTTGACTGGCCCGGAGAAGGACACAAGAGATAACTTTGGTGCCAGAAGGTAAGTTAAACAGAGGAGTCCATGAAGTAACCTTATATCATGCTGAGGGTCCCCAGGGAGAAGACCTTCTAAAGATAAACATCTTCAGATTGGTAGCCAAGATCGTACTGATAGGCTGACTTGCATTCTCTCCTGCCTTTCCCCGGCGACTTTGCTTGGTAGATGGGCAGTTAGGGTGATGGAAAAGAGTTGAAGCTGGGAAGGAATTAGGTATGTTTGCAATCAGAGAAGGGCTTTTGAGACGTGTTATAAACGTTAGCCAAAATAGCCCCTTTGAGCAAGGAAGGAGGTGTTCATGCTTTGCTCCCATACCAGCAAACAGTAAAATTTCAGATTTGGAAGCTGAACCTGTTTTGCCTTCTGTATGTTACCCCAAGACCCAAAGAAGTCATGCTGATCAGCTGTGGAAAACAGAAAATAAGATCCCCAAACCTGCCACAGTATGGAGTCAATGAGGGTGAAGTGACAACAGTGGTGGGTCGTAAGTTAAGGACTTAGAAGTCATAGTTCTGGTTCTCTTCATAGTTCTGGTTAAAAGATAGCTCTTTGGTGGCAGCAGTTACTGCAGATGCTGGCGGAAGAGGGGTTTTAAGGGAACTGGCCTGGAGGAGTCATGACTAGAGAAAGGCCAGCTGTGGAAACAGGCACTTGGGTGAGACTAGTAAGTGTGATTATGAGTGATTTTAACTCCACGGGGTGGTGGATTTTAGATACCTCAAATTTAAAGTGAATTATACTATTGACAATTGGTGCTCCTTCTCTAGACAAAGAATGGGTTGTCAATACACTCCAGCCAAAGAACCCCGGAAACATACTTGCAGCTGCATGAGTTGAGCTTATTAATCATTGTAGCAAAAACAAAACAAAACAAAACAAAACAGCACACACCACAGAGAACCTGAGAGCCTCTCAGTAAGAGAGTGTTAGAGAGAACCTGTTATAAGATTTGGGCTTTGATTGGATGATTCAGGGGAGGGTCTAAGCAAATGGAAGATTTGCTCCAGCTTGGATGTTGTCAATGGG
Organism: Noctilio leporinus; assembly: GCA_004026585.1. NCBI lineage: Eukaryota > Metazoa > Chordata > Mammalia > Chiroptera > Noctilionidae > Noctilio > Noctilio leporinus. The sequence continues at coordinate 20,204 of PVIW01011591.1, read as the reverse complement.
GTCAATTCTACGCGTGAGTATCTCCATAAACCTTACCAATAGGGAGGGTAGAATAGAATAAGTAAGAAGTTATAACTAGGGAAGAAGTAAGTCACTCATTTGGGCTGGGAGAGAATGTTTGTATTTTGTGGTTGACATAGTGACCTTGTTTTTGCATGTGCTTAGACAAAATCATGAACTAGGCTTGTTTATCATGTTTATTAGATAATGGGAGGATAGCCTGTGAGAATCAGACCAACTTCTGAATGTCAAGGGCTATTTCCCTACGTCCGCACATACACCCTCATATTAGGCCAAGTCTCGCTACTCTCTCCTTGGAACTGGATTGGCAGCTCAGAGTACTGAGACAGAGGCTGTTGGAAGAGTCAGGTTAGACGTTGCAGGCTGCAGGACTAGGCAGCTTCCAGACAAATTCCTGGCAGAGCAGAACAGCCCACTCAGGTGACAGGCAGAAGGGCTAGTGATATGTTTGAGCCAAGACAGTTACAGATCAGGGGCGTTTCCTGGGGGCTCCAGCAGGGGCCAGGTTTGCCAGGTTTTCAATCCATGGCTCTCCTAGCTTCCTCAGGTTTGTACTGTTCTCAAGGCACAGCACTCTGGACACTAGAAGGCATTAAATGTCCTTCTGATTTCTGGTCCTTTGGTGTGCTGAATCCTTCTTACCCCTCAAGTCCAGACTGGCTTCCAGAAGATAAGAATTGGAAAACATCATAGAGGCATTCTTTCTTTCTATCACTGTGCTGCCCTTCATTTGTTTGACTGTGGTCATTTACAAAGATCTTTACTAGGTTAAGTGAAAAAAAAAAAAAAAATCCCTTCTATAATTTTAACACATGGGTTCTTATTCTGCCCTTTGGAGCCTTACAATCTGCTCTGTCTTCCATGTGACAGCCAGCCTTCCAAACATTGGAAGGTGGTAGGCAGTGTCTCCTTGGGGACCCCCGGGTTGCCCCCTGGGGCTGAGTCAGACCTCCTGGGGGAGCTGGCCAGTCAGAGAAATTAACACCCTCTGAGGCAGGGATGGAGGCCAGGTTAACTCCATTTCATGGCATAGCTGGAAGATATTTCAGAATTCTTTAAAAAAAATTAACATTTGTTCTGGAGGGGTTTCTAAACCTGCAGGAAAACCTGAATGCTTCCCTGTTGCCTCCATTTATGGTTTGGCCTCAATGCTTTCAGTTCAGTAGAGCCAGGTTCGAAGTGTATTCTCGGAGGTTGCCCACTGACTTTGGCCTGGGGGTGGCCTCTGAATGTGCTGGTCCAAGAAAATGGGGTGAGGCTGGGTGTGCATGTGAGCTCAGGCCCCAGGACATTAGTTTTGCCAGCACTTGTGTGGAGACTGTTTGCAGCACATGCAGCTAGACTGACTCTGAGAAGTCTGCTTACAACAGGCTCTGCATTAGGTCAGATGATTCCTCAAAGCCATTTGTCCCATGACCCAGGGGGCATTTCCTGATGTTTTCTTAGACTAAGGATCATTTATTGAATGTTTTCTAGTGGTCAGCACTGTGTTAAATATTTCTTTAACTTGCACAGCAGCCGTATGACCTAGGTTCTATGATGATACCCATTTGAAGCTCAGTAAGGTAAAGCAATTTGTCCAGTGAGGAGCAAAACCAGAGAAGCTAATACACTGTGACAGGAAGGGTCAAATAGTCAGTTTTGTAGGCTAGGTATGTTTTGTGACACAGATATCAAAGTGAAAGGAGGTGAGCACTGTGAAGGCTCTCAGTCAAAAGACAGCATTGAATGGTGATGGACTACTGTTCTTGAAATGAGATTTTGGAGAGGAGTAATAATTGCAGAAAGATATATAGTATTAGAGAAGTCCCAAACTTACTGGGATCCTTCATTCCTCTTCAAATATGAATTTTGGATGCCAAAAACACATTACCAAGGAAATCATCAATGATCTTTTTCTAACCTTTTTTAATTTAAAGGGTAGAATCATTGCAGGTGACCCTTTAAATTTTTTTTTTTTTTTTTTTAGTTTAGATATGCATTTATGGAATGTATCTGTGCAGGTGAACATTTTTGCTTCCGCTTACAGAAGGGAGTAGAAAGAGAAGGAAGGAGTGAAAGAAAGATGAATCTGCAGCCCTTGAAAGTGGAAGAGGGAAATTAAAATCATTCTCCCACCGCCAAATAATTCCCCAACTCACAAGCACCTTGATTACAGAGTACACAGAGCACTGCCTCTAGAATCCAGCTCCATTTGATAAAGTATTTTAAAAAAATCATCTCTAAGCTACTAATTTGGAGGTGGTGTCACATAAGCTTGGAGACCGTACTGTCCTAGTTCAAATACTAACTCTACCACTTTTTAGTGTCATGACATTGTACATGTGATTTAAATCCTATGAGCCTTGTTTTTTCATCTATAAACTGGGGAGAAGTATCTACTTATAGCATTGTTGCAAAGATTAAATGAGGGGGGACCCCACAGAAAATAAAATGTATTTATAAAATATTGCATATTTATTTTTACATGTTTGAACTTCCATCACCTTCCAAGTACTCTCCAATTGATGTTATTCATCTACTGAAACATTTCTTCCGTGGCTCAAAACAGTCTTGAACTCATCAATTTTGATGCCTTTTGGTGCTTCTGCCACTTTTTTTGTTTGTTTCACTTCTTTCACATCAGTAAAAACTTTCCCTCTGAGAACCATCCAGGTAACAAAAAGTCACTTGGGGCAAGATCAGGCGAACAGGAAGGGTGGGGCATGGAGGTCATGTCACCTTTGGTCAAAAACTGATGAACACTTGACGCAGTGTGGGCAGGTGCACTGGTAAATCACCCATCAGGAAATGGGCAAATGCATTGAAAGTCTTCAAAAAAGTTCACTGAAGCCAAATGCAGCCTCTCACAACAATGCCAGCTGGCACACGGATGCAGATGGGTTCCCAGAACACTCACCTAGTGGGGGAAGCCTTTACTACAAAGGAATCTGCCCTCCAGAGATAATCCCAGTTTTTTTGGGGAATCCCTTGTATCTAAAACAACTAGCACAGTGCTGCTAAACCCATCATTAACATTTTCCTTCTCTTCAAGCTTATTTTAAATCTCACATGATCTAAAGTATATCAGTAAAATTTAACCTTTATATAGGCCGCCACATAAAAAGGACAAAAGCAAATGCCTATATTATCTGTTTATTTTGAAATGTAAAGTATATATTCTAGGAATACACATAAAACACATGAAATGCTTATTCACCAATGACTTAGTCTAATTAGTTTTGAGTTCTTGACTTAAGATTCAGAGAACAGTAAGCAGTATTATTAAAAGATAATGTTGCAGAACATATGAGGAAAACTAATTTGATTTATTTGGTCAAGGAAAGGAGGCTAATGAGAAAACATAGTTCGGACAAACACATTATGACCATCAGAGGCAGGTTTTGCAATATGGTGTGGGATGGAGAACACAGGCTCTGGAATCAAGGCAAGAGTTTAATATGAAACGACAGGGTAGCGCGCACAGGTTTAGGCATGTAGCCTAAATGTTTTGGGGTTTCATCTTTGTATGTGTAAGGATGAAAATTATGTATTTTCCCCCATAAAGCTCCCTCTCTCCATATTTAAAATAGAACCCAACCATCTACAGTCTTTGGAGGTGATTTATCCAAGTGATATAGAAAAGCTATTAGTATTTCCATGTAGGACATTTCAAAATTCAACCTGCTCCTTCTATCCTCCCCACCCATATTAGTGTTTCTTTATTTTTCTCCTTTGTGGTCAGAGGCACTAGCATTCTCCAAGTCTCCACAGGCTTTGTGATTTTTTTGATTCTACCTTCAAATTTTGATCCTATGAGGATGACTCACTCTCTTCAATGTGTTTTTCAGATTTGACCTTTTTCCTTTATTCTACACATTACCCTTCATCAGGCCTTTGGCCCCTTCCACCCCAATTACTACATATTCTCCAAAGGGTTAGGCCTTAAGTTCTTCTTGTCCTGAGCCATGCTGTAAATCAATTCCTTGATTAGCTTACTTTGATATTTTTGGCATGTGACTCACCCAAGAGGAACTCTCTTTGGCATTGCATCAGAAACCCTTAGCCTGATATTTGAAGTTCTTCGTGGCAGGGCCCACTGTATTCTCCACCCTCATGTCTCGCTACTTTACTGTGCAGCCACCTAGTTAGAGAGAAACCAGTGTCCAAACTGCCCCTTGCTCACTGCCTATTTGTTTCTGTCTCGGTGGCTTTGCTCCTGAGAGGCCCCTGTCTTGGAAAACTCCCCCTTCTCTTCTCTGTTGAGGAATCTCCACCCTGCATTTTTTTTCAAGCCTCAACTCAAGAATCAGTTTCTCTGAGAAGACTTCTCTGATTGATCTCACCCAATACTTTGCTTTTGTTTCTCTTGCTCATCTTTAGTAGTTAGCTATGTAGGGCCAGCACTCAATGATGTATGGAGCTTTATTAATTATTCTCTAGTGTTCTGGGAACACAATACGCAGTTACTAGAGACATTTGTTAACTTTATGTCTTCTCTCTTCTAGTCAACTGTCATTTCCTTTAGATGCTTGTATCTTGTATTTCGTCTGATAACCCCAGACATTTAGGTGCAGGGCCTTCCAACAATAGGAACTTATTTAACATTTGAAATAAGTGTATAGATAAGGTGAAATAGCTGGCCCCTAAGGTCCTAGAGTCTCCCCAATCCCTTCTCCCCTTGTGGGTGCTGATCAGACCCATCTACTTCACAATGTTAACTCCTGTCCAGATGGGAAGCTAGAGGACAGACCTAGACTGGTAAGGATCAAAGGTAGCTCAGTTGTCTAAAATGAGCCGACTATGGGGCAGGTATGTAGTTCTCAGCAGGGAGCATCTTCTTGATATGTTGTCTACAACCAAGAATCCTGATTTATACATGATGCTCAGTAAGCATCAGGGAATGTGGATGGTGGGTCTCTGGTATTCTCTCTTCTCTTGCTGTAGTCTAACCCCATCTCTGTGCTCCCACCCCTATTCTGTAAGCTTCAAAGGGGCCCCTGGCTGCTTACTTTAGAAAAAAATGTAATTTTTCATAAATTGTGAATATCTGCTGGCAGCAAAATATCACCTTTCTAAGGAATATATACTTTTTTGTTTTAAAAAAAGAGCAATTTTAGTTTAAAGGAACAACACCATAATGGTGACATTATGGGTATACATCCCATGTTTGTAGGGAGGTATTTTATAGCAGAGAAAATTTGGTGGCCCTCTGATACCACAGAATGGGGGTGACTAGCAGGTTGTCTATTTATAAGGCTGATTCTGCATGTGTGTAGTGTTTATTTGCAAGGTAATATTTTGGGGATTTTCTATGTGTGTTTGAAGGGTAGAAGGATTAGTGATCTGCTCAGAATTGGCTTGGCAGGGCAGCTAATAATAAGGGGCTACCAACAAATGGAATTACCTCAGAAAAAAGTATTTTTAGTCCCAACCCTTCAAAAAAATTTATGTTCCTGCTCTGATGCATACATCCATTTGGTAAGTGCTTATGGATGGAGCAGGATGCAATTCTTCCTTGGGTAGCTGACTCAGTGGTCCAGTCCCTAGTTTCTAGTCAGCTGAATAACCCATATTCCTGTTTGGGTTCTAGGTGATGATAGAGGTAAAACAAAAGTCAATATTTGTAGCATATAGGAGAAGGATGATATTTTGTGACACATGAAAATTACATGAAATTCCAATTTCAGAGTCCACATTTTTATTGGGACATGACGTGTTCATTCCTTCACATATTTATCTCACGTGATCCTTACACCAATCCTGGAATCTAGACTCTAAGTCCCATTTTGCACATGAGGAAGCTGAGGCTCCGGGCGTCAGGTGACTTCTCAGTGAAGGGGAGGCCATGCAGAGGGAGCCATCAGTGCACATGCATGCATTTGCTCTGCAGGAACTAAGGGAATTTTCCAACAGGTAAGGAGACAAGGAAAAGACTTGGATGGCAAACCAAGACAGCCTTGCACCATAGTGCAAGGCCAGCAGAAGCAGCACATTTTAACCTGGTCTTGAATGTTTTATATGCCGTGAGTCTTTCTGAGCCAGTTGACTAAAGGAGATCCATTTGACAGTTCAACCAATCTTTAGGAGCCCACATCACACAATTCAGCTTCATTTTTTGCTGGAGGAAGACCCATGGGCATTTCAGTTCTCCTTGCCTACAGCTCTGACATGAAAGTTAGTCTTAATCTGCCAACTCATTCTGATGAGATTGCTTTGGAAATCACCCCAAAGTCACCATGGCTAAATGGGATGCATCTGTTAAGACAGAAATGCATTTCAGTTAATACCTCAGCAGCCCTGAAGCTAAGCCAGTGCCAGCCCTAATTCCTAAAGGAAAACAAATCCACAATAATCCATCTTCTAATTCCGTGCAGACTGGCACAACACCAGATCATGTCAGTTGTGAGGCCTCTTTCCCTCACAGCAAGGCCCAGGTCAACCCCTCGCAGTCACTGAATTTGAGGTCATACACGTAGAAGTGTGCGACCCAGACAGACAGCTCCCTTGGTTAATCTGAAACGAAAACACTCTCATAAGATAAGTGAGCCCATTCTTTTCCTCTGAGCAATGAACTTGACCTGAGCAGCAACAGAAGTGGGCCCTGCTTTTCAGATTGAAGGCAAAGCTTTGTTAGGTTAAAGCTGGCTTTGTCTTGACTTCTTTCAACTATCCTTCATCATTTTCTCTCCAGCCTCTCAGGAAAGGCACTGATATTGACTCATTCGCACTGAGCTGGGAGAGGTCATTTGTTTCTAAGAAATACTCACATTTGAATGTCATTGTTTAACTGGGATAAGAGAAATAGGTGTGAAGGGAAATAAGGTTGAGGGGAAGACACTGGTTTAGGGCAAAGTTCAACCAATGGGCCATATCTGACCTGCCCCCTATTTCTGTACAGCCCCCAAACTAAGAACAAGTTTTATATTTTTAAATGGCTAGAAGGAAATAAAAAGAAGAATGCAATTCCAACTTCAGGGCCCACAGTTTTATTGGAACACATCATGCTCATTTGTTTCCATATTATCTGCGGTTGTGTTTTGTGCTATGATGAGAGAGTTGTAACAGAAACTGCAGGGGTCATACTGGCTAAAGTATTTATTCTCTGGCCCTTCACAGAAAATGCCTGCTGCTCCCTTTAGGGTGAACTGTTCATATAACAAGTAAGTAGCTTCCAAGAAGAAAGCAGTTCAGAAGGGGAAAGGTGTGTCCTTTTAACAAGAGAAGTGAGTGAGCAAAGCTTTTACTTCTCTTGCTTCAGTATCTCCCTTGCTAGATTAAACAGCAGGCTCCTCCCAGGGATAGGAGGCCATAGAAGATTCCCCATGGCAGTAAACTGAGGCATCTACCCTCCAAAATACTTGTTAAAGCAGGGTGCAGGTTATCTCACCCACCCATGGCTGGGCAAATCGGCAATGGCTTTTGGGTGGCTCTGCCCTGGAGCCTAGCTGCCACTGCACCTCTGACTTAAAGAATGCATTAATAGTTCTAGCTGATTGTGTCTCAATCTTCCCAGATAAATAAAACTCCCAGTACGGTTTTTTAAAAATAATTTATTCATTTCATGTCATTTGTTCCACAATGCTAGATGCCAGGCAAGAAGAGGAGCCTGAAATGCAACCATGCCTCTGCTTTTGAGGGGCTGAGAGTCGCGTGTTGGAGAAACAGAGCGTGGCTAATAGAGGTAGTTTCAACATGATTCAGTTTTATGATAAGGTATAAGTTCGATGCCTGTGAGATCTCAGAGGACACACAGAACTTGGGGTGGAAATGTTTTTCGCCACATGCTAAGTGAATTTAATTGACAAGTCACTTGATTACACTTAGAATTTTGGGAAAAAATGAGACTGGCACCTTGTAATGAGGTCCTCAATACTACTTATGGTTTTCTGAAGACAATTTCAGGTCCGGACAGTGACTGGGCATCTTAAATATAAGGTAGTGATACAGGTGATCAGAATAGTGTTAAGCACCCTGTTTAGAATGAAATGATAGCATAATTTAAAATATCCATTAAAATAAAAAAAACTCTTGGCCCCCTAAGGATACACCTATGGGTCTAGGCTCCATTTTTTCCTCTTCTTTTAATTTTATTTTGAAATGACAGTTAACATAAAATATTATTTTATATTAGTTTCAGGTATATAGCATAGTGAGCCCCATTTTGATAGAATACATTTAGTTTATCACAGCCCCTGAAAAGAAAGAGGCCCATTTCCCCAAACACCCGGTGTCCTTCAAGGAGGACATTGGCAGGGCCAGCAGGTGGCAATAAGTGTCCCTACCCTGCAGAATTGAGTGCTGCGTCTTCCTTTTCTTGAAACCCCAAGACTTATCATGTTAATACCTAATCCTTAGAAATGAGAAATGAAAAATCTTTATTTCCTGTGATATAAAAATTCTTTTTTATTGAATTTTCCTGCTTCTCCCCTCATTCTGAAAAGTCTTTGACCCTGTCTTGGAATATTTAAAATCAGCCATATGAAGTGCTAGTTGGTTTTTGGGGGCAGACAATCTGTTTGGTTTGAATGTGCCCTTGGAAAAGGTCTGTCCTCTTGTTATTCCATTAGAATTCACATCTGTTAGCCTCTGGAGCATCACACCAAACCATCTGCTTGACCACTATTTGCCAGGGAGGTGGGAAGTAGGGGTGAATGGGACACAGAAAGGGTAAGTTGGAAAACCTTCCTTTGGCCTTTCAGGACGATCAGGTTCTGTTGGTACATGAGATCTATAGGAGAAACATTTCTGGCCTCTGTAGACTCAGGTAAAGGTGAAAGTCAAGCTTTGGGGCACTGGAGCAAGGATATATGATTCTCTTTCCCTTATAAATTGAAAAAGAAAAAGAAAAATGATTAAGAAAACACTTGAGAACTTATAGTTACATAGAGGTTTGGTCCTGCTTAGATCAGCCACTAAAAGTCAAAAATCACAGGTGATCAAGCCACATGTGTGAAAAGTCTCAAGCAGCTCTTGGTTTTAATGGTGAACATGATCCCTAGGAAAACAAAAGCATTTCTACATTGATAGAGCGTCACTAATTTCCCCTCCCACACTGAGTCCTCTGGGCAGGCTTAGCATAGAAAATAACTTTCCTATTTATTTATATTTATGGTGTCACCTCTGGTTGCACATGAGGATCATTTGGAAAACTGAAACATGTTGCCATCAGGTCCCAGCCACCGAGACTCAGATTTAACTGGTTCATGGGTGGAGTCCAACATTGACAGAGTTGGAAAGTTCTCCCAGATGATACTAATGGGCAGAATGTCTCTGATTTGGAGAAAAACTTGCTATTTTCCCGTAGCTGCTGGCAACCTAATTTCAGAAGCTAATCATTTAAAAGGACCCATTAGGCCAGAAGAGATATTAGAAAAATTAAAAAATGTGATTCAATGAAGGAGGAAGAATAATAATCAAACAAGACCAGCCTGGAGAACTACAGTGTTCTTTTTTTTTTTTTTTTTTAAGGGTCTTCTCTCTCTCTCTCTTTTTTTTTTAAAGATTTTATTTATTAATTTTAGAGAGAAGGGTAGGGAGAGAGGCAGAGAGGGAGAGAGACATCAATGTGTGGTTACCTTTCACCTGCCTCCAGCTACACACCTGGCTGGAGACCTGGTTTGCAACCTGGTTACGTGCCCTGGCTGGGAATTGAACCAGTGACCTTTGGGTTCGCAGGCCAGCCCCTTATCCCCTGTGCTGCCAGCCAGGGCCAGTCTTCTTAAGATCTGGGGTGAGATCATTCTTTGTGGTGGGGGCTGCCTGTGGATTGTAAGATGTTTAGCAGCATCCATGGCCGCTACTTCCTACACGCCTGTAGCAGCGCCACCTCCCTGCTTCCACCCCTGAGTTGCGACAACCAAAAATGTCTCTGGTCATTGCCACTGTCTCCTGGTATGTAACCCTCCCTGCAGGAAATTTGGAAAGCCATGATCTAGACCATTAGACTGTGGGTTTTCCCTCTTCTTTATTTAATCTGATCTATCTTTCCTAAAAATGAACTAGCCTAATAACTTCTTAAAACTCATCCAGAAAAGTTAACAGCTTTGCTGAAAGGCCAGGAAGGCTCTCTGTTTGATGATGAAAATTGTCATGTTCATGGATGTGTTGGAATTAAGGTAGCTACCAAAATAAAACAGGTTTTTATTTGTTTGTCGTTTTTAAATTAGTGGTCATTAATCTTACTATGAATCTATCTTTTGGAGGGAAAGAAGATCTTAGATCCAGAATTAGTTTAAGAAAAATAGAAAACACTGTAAAACTGTAGTATAGTCAAGGTTCTGTCTGGGAGAAAGTTATTCTTTAGCTCCTGCCTTGGCGCCAGACACTTCAGTTTCTCTTGTTTGCCTCCCATGCCTTTCAAGGCTCTGTCCCCATGCTGGAGCTCAGAGGAAGTGAGTCTGTGTGTGGGTTCTTTAAGAGAAACTGCTTGGGAGGAATTGACTTTGGGGGGAATGGGTGGGTGGGGAGGGGGACAGAGGGGAGCAAAAAGGGGATGGATGTAATACAACAACAATAAAATTACAAAAAAAAAAAAAAAAAAGAGAGAGAGAGAGAAACTGCTTGGGATTCCAGCAGTTTCTTCCACTAACTCAATCTCCACCAATTTTTGCAGCCAGAAGTGACAGGGACTTACCTTCCTGGCACTGAAGAAACCCTGGGCTAAGGGGCCTGGTTTGTGTCTGGGACTCCTTGCTCCCAAGCTATCCCTCCTGGATTTTTATCTTCCTCACGTGGGTGTGGGACCAGCCCATCCCGCACCTCCACTTCTCCTACAGTCAAAAATGGATGTGGTTTCTTTAATTTAGTAGTTGTCAGACTTCCATTCAACTTGACTTCTCATGGTTCTGAATGATGGTTGTTCTGTAGTTTAGTTGTAATTTTAATGGGATTGTGTGAGGGGGTGGGTTGTGTTTACCTATGCCACTATCTGGACTGGAAGTTCACATCTACTTCTTTTACAAGTATTACGAGATTTGTTAAAACCCTATTTATTTATTTATACATTTAATTTTTCAGAAGAGGGAGATGGTGGGAGAAACAGAGAGAGAGAGAATCATTGACTTGAGAAACATTCATTGGTTGCCTTTCGTCTGTGCCCCCACCAGGGACCGACCCTGCAACCTAGGCATGTGCCCTGACTGAGAATTGACTTTCTGCTTTTCAGGAGAATGCTCGGCCAACTGAGCCACACCGATCAGGGCTAAAACTTGTTTTTTTTGTTTTGTTTTGTTTTTTTAATCAAACATAATAAGCAATTAATATAAGAAGGAAAGCCCTAACAAAAGACTGACAGTGAAATCGTTTGCACAGTGCTGTGACAAACTTCATGGAGACGGGTAATTTCCTTGTTTCAGAATGACTTTGTTGACACCAAGTGTTATAGGTATTACAACAGTTACCATGACAACAGCACTTGATTTGAGAAACTGTAGGCTTAAAAATGAATTTGGAGCTGAGTAATTAGGGCTAACCATATTTTTCTTATGGTATCCAAAGTCCTGATACCATAAATTCAGATTTACATGTGTCGGTATTTATTGATCACTTACTATTTGCCAAGACCTTTGCTGAATTCTTGACTTGTGTTAGCTCATTTAACCTTCACAATAGCTCCCAAGGTAGTTAGTCTTATTATCCTATTTTGTAATAGAAAAACGGTGGCTGAGTTTGCAGCGTTAACTTTTCCAAGGTCACCATGCTGGTAAGTAATGTTCATATCCATCTCAGAGGTTCCCAATTTTTTTGTTCACAGTGCACTTAAAGTTTTGGTTTTTTTTTTAATTTTCAGAGAGAGGGGAAGGGAGAGAGGCAGAGAAGGAGAGAGATATCAATGTATGGTTGCCTTTCACTTGCCTCCAGCCAAAGACCTGGCTGGAGACCAGGCTTGCAACCTGGTTATGTGCCCTGGCTGGGAATCGAACCAGCGACCTTTGGGTTCACAGGCAGGTGCCTTATCCACTGTGCTACCAGCCAGGGCTCACTCACAGTGCACTTAGAATTTAGGTAATTTTTTTTTTTTTTTACAGTGCACATAGGCCAGAAGAAATACCTATTGGTTCCATTTATTAGGTAGGTACATTCAGACAACTTTATTAGTTAGTACAGGGGTGACAAAAGTCAGTTTACAGATATTTGTATGGAAAAAGCACTCAGGTTATGATGACTACAATAGCTCCATTAACTCAAAAGGATAAACTCTGTTATGCATACTCATTAACTGTCAACCTACTTTTGCCCATCCCTGTACTTCTGTCCTGACAACTTTGTAGTCATTAAAAAATAAATAAATAAATAAAAAGCACATAAATTGGAAGGAAAAACACATGATGTATTTTATTCTTAAAGAATCAGTCACTTAACTTAGTGGGATGGGTATGCCCCTTTAGTACACACAGCTTCTCAAACTTGGAATCCAAGTGGACACCACGACCCACATTTCAGTTCCATGTTGCATTTTGCATGTGACTTGCTTTTTAGCATAGCAGCTACCCCAAACCTTATTGTTAACAAGAATGTTTCAATCTAAAGTTGAAGCTATGAACTGCTTTGACTTATTTATTTGTGCTGTGTCTGACAGATGTCAAATGTTGCTGTGTTTTACTTGAAAGTGTAAAAGGTGCTCACAGTTTGGGAACTGCAGGTCTGTCAGTTTTCTCCACTAGACTAGAAGCCCTCTGACAGCCCAGTTTTCTTATTCATCTTGTATATTCACCCCTAGCCTCCTGCCTGGCACATAGCAGGGGGTTAGAGTGTGAAAGCAGGGGTCTGAATTGTTCCTGATTCTTGGTTCCACCTCTACCCTCTATAGAAAAGATTTGAGCTCTTTTGTGTTTAAGAGGGGTGATGTTCTTCCTAACGCTTGTACATTGCAGACTCCCCTCCTAAAAATGAGCTCAAACTGTCCCTGGAGGGCTGAGTAACCCACAGCCCCATCACCAAAACCTGCTTGATCTAGCAAAGTCCGAGTCTAGGAAATTTGTACACACAAAGTCAAACTCTGTGTGAACCCAATGATGAACAGAGCTGTCCCCCAAAGCAGCAGCATCGGCAGTCACATATGTTTGCCTCCAAGGCTCCGATGTGATATTTGTGGGGAATGAGAACAGGGAGGGAGGTGAGGAGTTTGCAGATGGACAAGGAGTGACTTTAACAGCAGTGAATGCATTTGTATCAGTTTCTGATACATCAGGGGACTCTTAGGATAGACAGACATACTTTCCATTTGTCAGCTTTCCACAGTCCCATTCCAGGAGTAGGGCTGAGCATCTGACATTTACTCTCCTTTGAAATGTTGTTCTTCATTTCTTCTCCCAGCAGCACAGACTTCTCAACTGATTCTTGTCACTAGTTTTTCTTCTGTCCTTGAACCTTCCTTCACATCTTTAATGCTGGTGGGACTAGATTAACAGATACAGCCACAGAAAGCTCATAACATTTTTTTGCCCAGTAATCCTGCTCCTGGATTTATACAAATATACTCACATTTGTGAGAATAATACATGTATTACTATATCAATTCACCAGCAGTATTTGTGATAGCAATAGATGAAAAATAACTGACATATTTTTAAAAAGGGGACTATTAAAACAAATGACCACAGATCCTACGTAGACTATTACACAACCATTTAAAGCAGGGGTCAGCAAACATTTTCTGTAAAAGGCCATAGAGTAAATGTTGTCAGTTCTGCAGACCATGCATTCTTTATTGCAATATTCAATTCTGCCATTGTTGCACAAAACCTGCCACAGACAGTGAGGAAATGGATGAACATAACTGTACGTGACTGTGCTCCCTGACCAAAAAAACAAAACAAAACAAAAAAAAAACTTGATTCACAGAAACAGAGGAGATCGGGTTTGACCTGTGAGCTGCTGCTTGCCCACCCTGACTTAAGGGATTGAGGCAGGCCTACATCTCATCCAATGGAAATACTTCTAAGATATGCTGTTGAGTAAACCAAGGAGGGAAAAAGCACAAGGATGTATGAAAATACACAGAATACTCTAGAAAGCAATACAAGAGACTGTAAGTACGGTTACCTCCGGGGATGGAACTGGAAGCCTGGGAGAAGGGGGAGCTAGAGAGCCTTTCCACTGAATGCCATTTTGTCCCTTCTGGGACTTGTATGGTATGCCTGCATTACTAATTCAGAAGAGCCAAACCGCTGAAAAGTGGATAGGCAGGAGCAGAATCCCAATTTGAGGTATGAGGCTGACCCTTTGGATCCCCCTTCCAATACCCAGAACCCCTCTGCCTGACATCTCCATAGCATGGAGCACATTTGACGCCCCACACAAACTGCGAACTCTTTTGAGGACTCTTTTTTATATTATCAGACTTTCCTGTGGCAGGCCACAACATACAATTGGTCACAGTGTTTTGCACAAAGTAGAACTTCTGTATATGCTTATGATACACCTCAGTTTCATGTATCACCTAACATTGACACTACAGCTGCACCTGGGCTACTTCAGGTAGGCAACTTTTGGGACCAAAGCGTCACCCCCCAGATCCCAAATTCAGTTCCTTTTGTATAGGTAGAATTAAATTAAAATAAACTTCAAAGGCTGAAGGAAGCAATGTGTGCAAATACTTGGGCCACAGTAGGCGCATTCCATGCTGAATGTCCACTGGAATTAAATGACCATTGCAGCAGAGGTGCTGCTCTGCGCTGCTTGTGCCACTTCCTCCTAAGCACATGTGAAGACATCCCTCAGCTTCCCTCCTCCAGTGTCCAAGTTGTCCCCAGGGTCCAAGTCGCTGTTGTAACACCACAGCGAAGGTGTCTACAAACCCAGAAGGCTGCCAGCTTTCTGGACACCTACACACTAGGCAGGAATTAGGGCAAGAATAGGAAACACCCACCCTTCTCTCAGAGAAAGGCTACTTCCAAACCACCCGAGGTGAGGCGGTATGGGTGGACAGCGAAGAAGCAGAGGCACTCACTTCTGCTTCCGTATTAACTGCTGCCCTCTCCTTCTGCTGAAGCAATCACCCAGACCCCTGCTGGAGAACCACACGACAGGTACTGTGGTTCTCAGATGCTTGCTTTCCAGTGATATTATGATCCTGGTGTGAGTTGCCATGGCAATCTCCACAATTCAGATTCACGTTCTTTGAATCTTTTGGTCTTCAGTGGGGAATAAAGCTTATGGCGGTCAGTGTTGAAATTCTATCCATCTTTTCAGACTCTCCAGGTCAGAGGTTTCAGCTCCCCTTATTGGTGGCCTATGGTTGGTATATGAGCTGGGTCCTGGGTACAGATTCACCCTGAGCTTGGAGGAAGACAAAAAGAGAGAATAGTCCCTCATAAGAACAATAAAGTAACCAGATGAGGAGACACCACAAAATCCTGGAGTTGAAGGATCATGAAGATTGTCCTGCTCAGGCTCAGTATTGTGCAGGCATGATGTAGACACGGAAAGAGGAAGTGACTTGCCCAAGGTCACCAAGCTACTTAGTGACAATCAGGGAATTTGAACTTGAATCTCTTGACTCCATTTCCAGCTCACTGCCTTTTCTAGATGTTGTGAATAGGAGCACTAAGTAGCAGAGTAGACTTTCTCAAAAAGTGGCAAACAAGGACCTGCCTTCCTTTAATTTATTGCCGAAAACATGTATTGCTTGGGGTTCAAGGCTGAAAATTACAATTAGGGATATTCCTAGAAACCCAAGCGAATCCTTTCTTTTTGCATCAACTATGACATGGGTTCATATAGGGTTAATTCAAAGGAATTGATTGTGAATGATCACTTGATCCAAAGTCTTTAAAATGTCAGTTCTGTTAGAGAAGGCCAAATCAAAATACTAATTTTTTTTTAATATAAAAAGAAGACAGTTATAATATCCTGGTGGCAAATTTGCCAACTCTGAGAAATTGCCAACTCTTTATTGCATCTGCAGTGTTCAGAACCTTGATAGGTCTCACCTATATTTGAGGAGACACTGATGGTAATGATGATAATGACCAAAGGGAACATTCCTTGAACACGTACCATGTTAGTCAAATAGCTAAAGTTAAATCACATGCTGAAGAATTTACATTTATTCTCTCACTTAATCTTCTCAATAACCTTAAAAGGAAGGTATTATTGTTATCCCGATTTTACAGATGAGCAAACTGAATCTTAGACACAGCATTTACATTCAGACAGGCATTAGAGCTTGTCTACACAGTATTTTTTACACAAATCAGAACGTAGTACTTGGAGCTGGAAGTCACCATCTCCTCCGATGCCTTCCTTTACTAGATGAAGAAACTGGCAGCTAAAAACATGAATTGGTTTGTTCTAAGTTACATGATTAGTAGCAGATTCCAGGCACCGCGCCTCGGAAAAACGCCCTGTTCTAGATCACCAAAAATGTTTTCCTTTTTCTTTTTATCTCACCTCTGACAGTGCATTTTGTCAGCAGCTTTCCAGGTGTTTAAGGAGAGCTGTTTAGCTGTGGATTAGTACAGATCAGCTATATAGGAAGGGGGCAGTACTGTGGTATAATGGTTACAAATTCTGGCTTCATCACCTACAATCTTCGGCTATTTATTCAACCTCTTTATGCTTCATTTTTCTTATCTTTAAATTGGGAATAGCAATTCATAGGGTTGTGAGTATGTATGCACAGTGCTTGACATAATAAAGTCTCTGCCTAAGTGTGAGTGAGCTTATATACTGATCTATTGTAATAAATATGGGGGAAAGTGGGGTTGGAGGTGGCAGAAGAAGGGTTGTCCCCATACTGTGCAAGTAGCATTCTGGCTGGACATTGAAGCCAGGTGGCCACCCAGTCCTTTACCTCTGATGCCTTTAGAACTGCATCCACACATCCCTCTCTCCAATCTGTTCACTGCCAGAGTTCCAGTCCTCCAAAGCCTGCTTTTGTGCCTGTCACACAACCACCACGCCATTCTCTGCCTCACTCCATTGAGAGTCTTAGGTTGGGCAACTCACTTTGCTGGTGACTCACTTTCACTGGACCATGGTTTACTCATCAGTTAAACGAGGAGCAACAAGTGAAAGTAATAGGTGGGGATTAGTTTAAGTGTATGTTAAATAGAATTTTTATGCATGGGTTATTTTTCTGGGAAATGTGTTTTGAGTTCCAAAAATACTAATCAACAAAGTGATTTTGGAATAGAATCCCTTATACCCTGGAAATAGTCTATCACAACGGTGCAGTGGAGAAAAGAGGATTTTCAAAGAACAGGGTTTGGTGCTTGGCAAATGCAAGTGGAAGAACATAGTGTGCTTGTCCAGAAATTGTATTTTGAATAAGAAAGGTTGGAAGCTGGGACCAGATGAGAGGCTGGATCTTGAGCATTCTGCTGCCTTTCCACACAGATAGCTACTTTGGTGACCTAGGGTTGAATTTAAAGTGACAGCTGCCATGAGGCTGTGGTTCTGAAGGTTGCCAACTTGAAGTAACCTAGATGCTGCTGTGGCATCAATGTTACGTGATACATGAAACTGAGATGTAGGGGGCATATAAAAGAGGGGAAATGTTCTCAGAGTCTGAGGTCAACAAGTTCCTATTATTCTTTTAGGGAAGCCCCATGCTCCCAACTCCTCTGCTCCAGTCCTCTGTTTTCTCCTCATTCCTGTTGTTGGTTAGCTTAATGATTACTCAATATGACTGATGATCAAAAGCATCTGGGGATGCAGGAACATTGTTAAATGTTCCCTGGGCATTTCAGTGATTAGTTAGCTTTGGCAATTGGGGGTTGAAATCACGGATCTGAATCCCAGACAGATGTGACTGCTGTAGGTGAATGCCGAAGTGACTGGCTGGGTTGTCAAGAAAGATTAGGAATGGCATCATTTGCTGCTGTTTTGACCATGCCATCACACTCTCTAGATCAGTCTGTTGTTGTCTAAAAATCTATTCCTTAATCAGCCACCCAATTAAATAAATATATTGAGCCAGGCTCCATGCTATGCACTGAGATTATTAGATTGCAGAAGGCCTGGCCATGCTTTTGAGGCATTGTTAGGTCCAACTCTACTCCTTCCCAGTAAATCTGACCTTTTTCTCTTCACCACTTCTGAGCTGAGGTGCTACCAGTTCATAGAGTGACCTCTCTTGTTCTATTACCTCCCTTCACTAAGCTCTATTTTCTAGTTCTCATACCTTCCCCCATGAATTTTACCCTACAATGTGTCCCTCTGACACAATCCCTCACCTGTCCCTCCTCTTCAGGGTGATTATTACTCTTGTCATTCTTTATCATCTGCCCTTGTGATAGTCATAGTGTGTGGTAGAAAATAAAGGCATTTATTTACATGGCCCTGCATCTCCCACTCTTGACCTTCTAAGAATGTTGAGTTCTAAGGAATAGAATGCAGCATAGATGGGGATAAATTGTTCGGTCTGGGTCCTGCAAGCATGTAAGAAGGAAGGGCTGGGGCTGAATTCTGCTTCTGCTCTTGGCCTGGCCACTCACAGAAGGGGACATTATTTTCAAATTGATTGGAGGTGCCTATGTCTAATGGTCATGTCCAGTAGGGGCACCTTTTACAACTTGTCTGCCTGAAGAGGGTGCTTTTTCTTATTGACAGAGGAGAACTACTGCTAAGTGCTAGCAGAATTATGCCACTTTTCTTCATGGCATCCTTCACTGAAAGTCAAATGCATGTAATGAAAACAGGGTAAATTCACTTTTTTTTTTGACTAAAAGTTTTGATCCTCTTATCTAGGAATAAGCACCTCTTTTATCAAAAAGTGAATTCCTTTTTATTGATCATGTATAATATACGGGAACTAAAATAGAATCAGCAATCTTACCATGCCAAAATGTGCAGGATTTTCCTGCTTAGAGATATTGAAAGTATGGAAGGGTAATAAAGAGTTAAGCCAGTGCCTTCCATGCTTAGTTAATTAAATTGCTGATGAAAGTTCTCTCTGCTTTAACAGGGCAGACACCTTGCAGAATCCTCTTGTGCACCACAGGTCCGACCCTGCCATCTGATCTGAGGACCGAGGGCATCCCTGCAGCTGCTGGTTGAGCTCATTACCGACCCAGTGCAAGCGTGGGGAGGCAATTAGATCGGTAGCAGGAGCTGCCCCAGAGAGCACATGAATTAAACACCAGAGACCTGAAGTGTGGAACGCCACTTCCACTTTCCATCACCTTCACTTTTGCACCTTTCATCTGAGTTGAAGAATTCTGACATGTCAACATTCAGTTTTTGGATCCTCTCTCTTCTCAGAAATTATTGTCTACTGGTTGTCTAGTTGTTTTACTTGTCTTAATGCTTTCCAGGACCTCACTCCATCAAATATCCCACTTCCCACATTTGCCTTAACTTTCAACACCCAATTATAAGGGAAAGTAAAACCCACTCTGTTTATATTTTCAAAATATTTCACATATACAGCCATACCTTGGGGATATTAGTGGGGTTGGTTCCAGACAATAGTAAAGCAAATACTGCAGTAAAGTGAGTCATGCAAATTGTAGGGTTTCCCAGTGCATATAAAAGTTATGTTTCTACCGCATTGTGGTCTATTAAAAATAATGTATTGTACATTCCTAATTAAAAAACTTTATTGTTGCCCTGGCTGGTGGCTCAGTGGATTGGCACTGGCCTGCAAACCCAAAGGTCGCTGATTTGATTCCCAGTCAGGGCACATGACCAGGTTGCAAATTAGGTCTCCAGCCAGGTCCCCAGCTGGAGGCGAGTGAAAGGCAACCATACATTGATGTCTCCCTTCCTTTCTTCCTTCTTCCATGCCCTTCTCTCTGAAAATAATGAATACAATCTTTAAAACAAAACAAAACACCAAAAAACTTTATGGTTAAAAAGTGCTGACCATCTTCTGAGGATGAGGCATAATCTTTTTGCTGGTGGAGAGTCTTACATGGGTGTTGATGGCTGCTGACGGGTCAGGGTGGTGCTTGCTGAAGGCTGGGGTGGCTGGGGCAATTTCTTAGAATAAGACAATAATGAAGTTTGCTGCACTGACTCACTCTTCCTCTCATGAATGACTTCTTGGTAGCATGAGATGTTGTTGATAGCATTTTACCCACCGCACTTTTCAAAACTGGACCCAAATCTTTCAAATGCTGCAGCTGCTTTATCAACTAAGTTCATGCAATATTCTAAAGCCTTTGCTGATTCACTGTGACTTTTTATGTTATGGAAAGGGCTTCTTTCTCTGCTTACTTCAAACTTTTCTTCTATAGCTTCCTCACTTCTCTCAA
>PVIW01011590.1:22749-36878 GCA_004026585.1 Noctilio leporinus | reverse complement strand
TCCATCCACCATCCACCCACCATCCACCATCCATCCACCATCCACCATCCATCATCCACCATCCATCCACCATCCACCACCATCCATTCCTCCATCCACCTCGGTCTCTACTTGCACGCCTCTGCAGGGGAGACAGAGTGTGGTCTCAGCTGTCCAGTCTGCATGGCGGCTTCTGTAGTAAGCTGGCCTCTGGCCACCTTAAGTCAGCTCCCTCGGGCGCAGCGCCAATGGAAGCAGCAGCCACCTGTCTGGAGAAATCTCACGCACAGGAGACAGTTGGTCGCCCCACCTGCACCCCCTGGGGCAGGGTTCCAGGGGCACCTATCCCTCCGAAAGCCCACACTGAGCTTCCTGAGCAGGTGGGGTGATGGGTGGGCGGAGCCACACAGGGCCTGGCAAAATCCCCAATAACATGCTCTTGTGTGTGGGGACTTGCGGAGTTTCAGGCCACTTTTCACCCCCACCACCCAGGAGCTTGCAGGAAATGTGCTCCTGCAGGTCCCGCCCCAGGGTTAGAGGTGCAGGCGATTCACAGGCCCTGGGGACGATCCTTGCTCCGGCCTGAGCCTCCGGCCCAAATAATCTCTGCCTGTTCCCAGTGCTCCTGCTTCCCGCATGGACTCGGTGCCTGTGCGTGGGAGGCGGGCAGAGGCGGAGCAGCGACCCCTGTGGCTGCCCAGCTGACGCGTCCCTCCAAAGCATCCTTTGTCTCTGCTGGCGTGCAGTGGGGCCTGCGTTCACCTGCCCTCCCATCATCCTGGAAAGGGCAGGCTGTGTCCCACTCACCATGTTCTAGATCCACCAGCACCAGACTGGCCCTGGGAACAGCCTGGTCCCTTCCCACATGGCGGCTGGCCTGGGGGGCTTGTTCTGACCATTGTGTCCGATTCCAGGGCTTACAAATCAGCGCTGGACTACACCAAGCGCAGCCTGGGGATATTCATCGACCTCCAGGAGAAGCAGAAGGAGGCATACGCCTGGCTGCAGGCTGGGAAAATCTACTACCTCCTCCAGCAGAATGAGCTGGTAGACCTGTACATCCAGGTGCGCGGGGCTGGTGCTTCTGTACGCCTAGGAGTGAGGGTTGTCCACCTGCATGTCCAGGTTTGAGGGGCCGGTACTGCTGTGCGTCCAGGTGCGCGGGGCTGGGGCACCGGTACACCCACGTGTGAGTGTGGGCACATGAATACTTACGCATCCTAAGCCACTGTTGAGCTGCAGGCCAGGTGTCTGTGCTATCTCCCCGCTGTCACTGGACCACCTCCCCTCCCCACCCGCATCTTTCACAACAGTCTCAGCTACCGGGGACCAGGAGCATGTGCCTATCACCATGTCCCCACCATGTTGGCACATAGCAGGTGCTCCATACATATGCACACCATGGGCCCACATAGCTGGCACATGGCAGGCCTTGCTCCTGTATCATGTGGCACATCTCCTTTAAACATGACGTGACTTGGGACAAACTGGGAGGCTCACAGTCCTTGTGATTTGTTCTCTTCACGTACCTGCTACACCTCCCTGGGCCAGGTGCTAAGGCTGAGGGGAAGACCCCTCAACGATGCTCACTTGGGGCCCTGGGACGGCAGCAGTGTGAGGGGTGCAGAAAGGGGTGGAAGGGTGGGCTTTTTCCCATCTGGAGTCCCCAGGGCTGGTTTGAGTTGCGGCTAATGTGGGCCAGGGCCCACTGGGGCGGGGTGTGGTCCAGCAGGTGGTCTCACAGGTGCAAAGGCCCTGAGGTGCACGGGAGGGTGGCAGGTCCCGGGACTGGCAGCATCTGGATGTGGCTGGATTGCAGGCAGGGGCTAGTCCTCTTAGTTCTTCAAAAGTATTTGTTGAGTACCTACTATGCACCATGCACTGTGCCAGGCCCTGGACACAACAGAGAAGCTGATAGTCTTAGGCCTCTGGTGGGAGAGACGGACAGACATGTGCCACCAGGTGTGGCTAATGGGCACAGGGAGAAACTGTGGAGGCGGGAGCCCCATGGGCCAGAGCAGAGGAGGCTGCAGTCTGGGCGCCGCCTCAGGATTCGGGGGCCAGCTCCAAGCTCCACGCCCCGCTCCTCAGCGGCCCCACTTACCGCCTGCAGGTCCTTCACAGGACCCAACGCTTCAGTCATCATCCTCATACCAGTGGGTGACAATGGCCCCCAAATGCACAGGACTAGCGGCTCCTGCAGAGTGTGAGGGACGAGGTCCCCAACGGACGTGCTTTAGAAGCTCAAGTGTTCCAGGGTGGCTGAGAGGTGGTCGTGAGGCCCCCACAGGGGCTGGCCCCTGCCCTGCTGGAGCACTGGGGAATCTCATGAGAGGTGCCACATCCCGACAGGTGGCACAGGACGCAGCCCTGTACACGGGGGACCCCAACCTGGGGCTGGAGCTGTTCGAGGCTGCTGGAGACATCTTCTTCAATGGGGCCTGGGATCGGGAGAAAGCTGTGTCCTTCTATAGGGTGAGAGGCTGGGGGTGATGCAGGGGGGCTTCCACGGGGGTCCCTAGGTGGGCCAAGGCACAGGTACTGCAGGGTACAGGCCTCCCAGAAGGCAGGGTTGCCCCATGCTTTATCTGGATGGTCATGACCCCCCAACCCCAGCCCAGAGAGACGATGGAAGGAGGTGTGAGAGTCACGAGCAGCTTTGGGCTCACAGTGGGCAACTCCCACGAGCCTGGGGTGAGTCCATCCCCATTGCACAGATGCGGAAACAGCTCAGAGAAGCACAGAGCATGCCAAAGGACACACAGCACATCTGCAGGAGGAGGGGATCAGGGTCCAGGTTGCATGTGCCCCCCAGAGAAGACAGCTTTTCCCCTCCTCTCTGGCCCGGTCCTGGGAGGTAGCTCAGCCCTGGGGTCCAGATGAACGTGGTATTTTCAGAGCACAGGGGTTGGGAAGGGCGGGGCTGGCCTGAGTTATGAGTATAGACAGACGGGCTGCAGGTCATCCCCAGCTTGCTCCGCTTGGGGGTGTCGGGATCCCCCTGAGCTAACTTTGTCATTGGGGGCCAGCGCTGCGTAAAGATCCAGGGAGACAGGGGCTCCTGGGCGTGGGCTGCCAATGCTGGCGGGCCTGACTCGCCCCTCTGCACGGGCAGGACCGGGCACTGCCGCTGGCCGTGACCACAGGGAACCAGGAGGCGGAGCTGCGGCTCTGCAACAAGCTGGTGGCGCTCCTGGCGGCACTGGGGACCCCGCCGCAGGAAGGCCTGGAGTTCGCCCACGTGGCCCTGGCTCTCAGCATCTCCCTGGGTGAGCAGGCCCCTCAGCGCTCACCGGGAAGGGCGAAGTGGGTGCGGTCTGGTCTGGTGACTTCCGAGGGTGGGGCAGGGGCTGCTGATGACACCCCAGGAGCGTCCGATGTCACATCGGAGACTGACCGGAGCTCTAGCACCTGCGGGTGCAGGTTGCATGACTTTTGGGGTCTCCTAGTCAAAAATGGTAACCCAGGCACCCTGTCCTGGAGGCTGTGAAGAGGCCTGGAGGTGGGGCTTCCAAACCCTCCGCTTTGCCACACCCCCGAGGTGGCGGGGAGTGGGGCACGGGTGTTGGGATGGCACTGGTAGGTGCTCCTGCCTGGCCTGTGCCCCCCGCCCCCCCCTACAGCGTGTCCTCACATGTGGCTCTCCCCTGCACCCCAGGGGACCGTCTGAACGAGCGCGTGGCCTACCACCGGCTGGCGGCCCTGCACCACCGGCTGGGCCAGGGCGAGCTGGCCGAGCACTTCTACCTCAAGGCCCTCTCGCTCTGCAACTCGCCACTGGAGTTCGAGGAGGAGACCCTGTACTACGTGAAAGTGTACCTGGTGCTGGGAGACATCATCTTCTACGAGCTGAAGGTGGGCATGGAGGGGAGGCAGGGCACAGGGTGGCCAGCCCCTGCCTTGGGTGGGATCTGCACCCAGACCCCACAGGCCTGAATGCGAGGAGCTGGTGAGGTCAGCAGACTCCAAGCTCCCAGGAGCACCAGGCCCTACCCGTCAGAGCTCAGGGTCAGTGGAGGAGGCTGACATGAGAACAGCCATTGGATAAAGGACGAAAAGGAATATAACCAGGAGGGACCCCTGGAGGAGGTGACTCAAAGCTGAGTCTTTACAGTCCAACAGGATTTAGCCACAGAGATGTGGGAGGGAAAAAGGGCTTTCATGGGGTACAGGAGGGGATCAGCATTACCCCTATGATGCAAGGTGCAACCCAAATCCTGGCACCTCTTCCGGGAAGCCTGCCAGTCTGTGCAGGGTGCTTCCTAGGGTCCTGTGATACATTAAAACCCTCGTGCCAGTTGGGTAGAATGGGCACAATCATCCCATTTCCCAGAAGGAAGCTTGGGTGTGAGGTGCCCCAGGATTGCAAGCAGGGACACCTCTTGGGGCAGCCAGGCTGAGGGGTCCCAGTATCTCCCAACCCCCTCGCAGGTGGCCTAGGCTGGGTGCTAGTGACATCTGGTGTGCAGAAGTAGCAACTGCAGCCTTCTGCTCTGTCTGTGCGGGCCGTTCTGGGGGACCCTAGGACTGTGGTGACCTCCACCACTGAGTTGCAGGCTCTGTGTGACCCGGACTCTATGCCTTCCAGGGGTTGGGGACAGGAGTGGGGGGCTCCCTGGCTTGGGGAACATGCATTGGAGGCAAAGCTGTCTGAGAAATGGGAGCGGGTTTCCGGGGGGAGTCATATCTCATCGAAATCCCAAGGAAAGCTTCCAGAGGTGATCTGCAAGGGGCTGCGGGCACGGAGGGGCCGGGCCATGCTGGCTGCAGTGTGGCCATGGCGTGGAGGGCCAGGGGCTGTGATGGTCTTGGGCTGAAGTGGGCCCTGCAGGGGGCTCATGAGACTGCAGCCAGACCCCACCTGAGCCCAGAGAGGAAGCCAGGGGGCCCTCCAGGCCCAGGGGTGGGTGGGAAGGGCCCTGGGCTGTCCTGGGAGGAGGCACCGGCAGCAGGGGCCGGGGAGCAGACTGCAGGGCGCAAGGTCCCGGCTCTGGGGAGGGGGGTGGAAGCCACAGCAGGCTCTGCAGGGCAGGAGGGCCTGGGGCAGCCAAGGTGCCCACCCCGCCCACGCACTTTCACAAGCAACCCCCGAGTCAGGCAGCTCCTGTGGAGCAGGTGGGCCCCTCCAGGCCAGCGCCAGGGGCTGAGTTCAGAGGCACTTCTGTCGCTGGCCTTGGGGGGTCCCACCTGCCCCCGGCCGCAGCTAGTGTGTGTGGCTGAGATAATGAGGGTGGGCACGGGAGCCACTCCGGGGACATGGGTCACGTGTCGCCTGCTCCCGCCCCGGGTCAGCAAATGTGAGGCCATGTGACATGCCATGCCGCCCTGTCAGGACCCATTCGACGCGGCCGGGTACTACCAGCTGGCCCTGGCGGCAGCCGTGGACCTGGGCCACAAGAAGGCCCAGATGAAAATCTATACGCGCCTGGCCACCATCTACCACAACTTCCTGCTGGACCGCGAGAAGTCCCTCTTCTTCTACCAGAAGGCCAGGACCTTCGCCTCGGAGCTCAACGTCCGCAGGACCAACCCGGCCCCCCAGCGGTGCTGGGGGCGGGCACCCTGGCTGGCCTCCGGCCACCCACCCTGAGCGCCGTCTTGGGGTGGAGCGGGGCTGGTGGCTTTTTCTGGGGAACGAGGTGAGAAGCCAAACAGCAATAAATGTTTTTGCTGTCACCTCCTCAAGTCTGCAGGCATCCCGGGGAGTGCCCAGGGGTCAGGGGCCACCCTGCTGTTGCACCCCACCCTCAGGTATAAGTGGGGAGGCTGTGAGTCCAACAGACCCAGGCCAGGCCCCTGCCAGCCACCCCCGGTGTGGCCTCAGGCCAGCCACTCCCCTTCTCCCTTCCCAGCCCCCTGGCTGTGTGCCCTGAACTGTCTTCAAACCTGCCTTAGGGGGTGGGGCAGCTGGGGTCCCCTTTATAGCCGAAGAAACAGAGACCAGAGAGGTTGGGTGCCTGGCCCATGGTCACACAGTGGGTAGGCGGGGCCGAGCGGCAGCGCGTGGAGTAGTAAGCAGGGAAGCACTGCAGCGCCCTGTCCGCCTGCCTGGGGGGACACGGGGTCCTGCCCCCCCATCCCCACCCCACCCACCTGCTCCCCGAATCCCTCATGGAAACACTCCCCGGTGGACAACCAGGAACCTGAGGCCCAGAGGGGTGTTTTCGGGTGGGTGTCGCCCACAGAGCACTGTTCCAACCTCCTCTTTTTTTAACTTATTTTGTTAATGATGTGAAATTCACATAAAATTGACCATTCCAATGACCAGCCCAGTGGCATTTTTCTCACTCACCATGCTGTGCGACCGTGCCCTGCGCTGGCCCCTCAGGACCCCTGCTCTCAGCAGCAGGCCAGGAGCAGGGTGAGCCCTGCGGAGACTCCTGGAGGGGCCCCTGGGGCTGGGAATGAAATCACACTTGTTGCTGGGGGTCCCCGGTGGCTCTGCTGGCAGAAGGGAAGCGCTATGCCGGGGTCACACGGCACCATCACCACCCCCACCCCACCCCCCGCGCCACACAGCCTGGCTGTCTCCACCTGGCTCTGCTCCCACTTCATGCGAGGGGCCAATGTGCCCCAACCCAAGATGGCCTCAGGTTTGGATAAGGACACTATAGCTCAGAGAGGGATGGCGACTCCCCCAGGATGCACAGCATCTCTGGTCATGATCATCACCGCAGGGGTGTGAGGGGGTGGGTATGCCTCACTATGCCTCTCCCCCTGCGGGCATCCCTAGAGACAGGAGCCGGGAGACAAGAGAGCCTGGGGTGAGCAAGCCCCCTTCGGCAGAGTTCCCAGCAGGCCACAGAAGGCATCTCATGCGAGCAGAGCCCTATGTCCAGGTGACCTGAGAACGTGCTGGGTGGGACACCAGTTGGCGCCGTCTGTGACCCTGGTGGCACCGGCGGGCAGCTCGGTCACTGTCGGCTGTGGGTCACAGGCTGTGCCGGCCGGACCCGTCTCTGGCAGCGGGGCGGGGATCCGTGCAAGTCCCAGCTTTGCCTCCCTGGTGGCATGACCTGGCGCACCCAGCGGAAGGCGCCCTCTACGTGCCCGCTGTTTCCTCGTCTGTAAGAGGGGTGCCGGTCCTTGGCAGACCTGTGAGAAGATGCGCACCTGGTTCCCCGGGGCCACTTCGCTCCCCTGTGTTGCTGGGGGAATGGGCATGAAACCGCTGCGGTGTTTGGACCCAGGTGGAAGGCAGGACTCTAAAGCGGCTCTTCGGGGTCCCCTGCCCTGCATGGGGGTGAGGCTAACTGTCGAGGTTCCGGTAGGCTGGGAAGGTGCGGAGAATCTGCAGGTGGAATTAAGGTTCCTCATCAGTTGCCTGTTACCCAGAGGGGATATGATCCGGGTGGGCCTGGCCTCACCAGGTGGACCTTTAAAGAGTGTGAGCCCGGCAGGGGCAGGGGCAGAGCCACAGGACTTCTACGGCCTTAAGACCCCCGCAGTCATGTGTGACTTCCTGCTGGGCATGTGCAGGAGGTGAGCAGAGTATGCGGCTCTCAGCACCCCAAGGACCGCAGGCCTGCCCCAAATCTGCCAGTGGCCGGGCACCAGGCCCCCGGTCAGGGCTCTGGGCCCAGGCTCCTGACCCACAAACAGCAAGATGATACGTGGGCATCATTTCCAGCTGTTACATTTGTGATCGTTTGTCACAAAGCACAGGTAACAAATACCAGGCTCAGGCCCAGGTGTCCCTGCAGCCTGGAGTTGCACCTTGAGGGACAAGCTGTACCCCTCCCCTCACATAGGCTTCCATCCCCACCTGCCCACCTGCACACCTGCCCACGCTCGGGCTCCCCATCCAAGAGCACAGCCTCGAAGTTTAACTTCCACACCAGGGACCCAGGTGGGAGGTGTCGGACCGCAGGCTCTGGCCACCCTCCAGCTCCGCTGTGGGACCTTCATAGAGTACCGGCCATTCCTGCCCCCAGCAACCCAGGGTCCCCGGGTGTGAGGGTACTGGGCTCTCCCCCAGAGGCCACCATTTGCAGCTGCAAGTGTGACCCTTGTCTGCTGGCTGCTGTGCTCCTGGCCCAGCCTCACGGCCCGTCAGGAACCAGAAAGACTTTCACAACCCCTGCTTTTGGGCCTGGTCGGCAGGCATCCAGGGAAGAGCTGATGCAGGGCCTGGGGTGTCTCTGGGAACCAGGGGAGTTCCTCCCAGAACGAACAGGGTGGGCTCGTCTGCAGGCTGAGGGAATCCCCCTGGGGACATATCAATTTGTGGGGGCTATGAACTGGGGAAGGGCAGGACCAGTTTCCAGAGAAATCCGTGGGAGGGAGACCTGCTGTCTCAGGCTCAGGAATGGGCCCTGCCCTGGGCAAGGGCAGCTAGGGTGACAGTGTCCTCTCCGGGGCAGGGACACTGCTCTCTGCTCACCACCTGCCCCACCCTACCCTGTGCTGGCCCTGCCCGGGCTCCCAGGGGCTCCAGGCGGCTGCAGGCTGGCCCTGAGGAGCAGGGTCATGACAGCAAGGAGCAGGCACGGCAGGGGTCTCAGCCCAGCTGGACACGCCCGTTCCAAACAGGCAGCATCCCGGAGCCGAGTGCGAGGTTGGCCGGGCCCTGACTTAGTTCCAACAACGTCACATCTGCCTTCAGCATACACCCCAGGGGCCAGGCCTGGGACAGGGGAGGATGCGAGGAGGGGGGCTATCACCCCCTCACCCTGCCTGGCCTGCAGGGGATGACCCACAGGGGGCAGTGCCAATTGAGGGCTGGGAGCCTGAGCAGGCCTGTCGCCTCACCCCAGTCTCCAGCCAGCCCCTGGGCAGATCAAGGGAACCCCCAGAGCCCTGTCAGCAGGCCAGACGGGTGCAATCTGCCCTGCCTACCCGTCCTCGGCCTAGCAGGGGTCCCCTGCCACATTCAGCAGTGGCACCTAAGGAGCCCTCTGCGCGGGTTCAAGGCCGAGCAAGGCCAGCGGCTTCCTCCACTGAGGTCAATGTCACCTTGGGGGTCAGGCTCAGAACACGCAGCCACCCGAGGACAAAGGAACAGGCTCAAAGCAGCACTGAAGACACTCTGGGCGCCGGGCGCAGATGAGATGACCGTTTACACAGCCGACCCCGAGAGAGGCAGGAAATGGGAGGGCAGAGACGCAGCCAAGCTTGCTGGGAAAGTCAGCCCCTCGGCGAGGAGCCGGGCAGCGCAGCTTTAGAACATACAGGTTAGGGTCGCAAAAAATAGACGAGCTGTCCCAAAATAAACCTCACCCGATATTTACCGTGTTTGCGGGCCGGAAGGCTTGCTGCGGTCAATAAAGATGTCCGCTTCCTTCAGGTTGACGGACGGCTTTCTGGCAACTCCAGCAAACATGCCCCAGGGTCCGTGTCAAACGTCCCGGATGGATTCCAGAGTTTATGCGGCCGCAGAGGAGGTCAGGACGGTCTGGGGGTGCTGCCGCGCCCCTAAGGAGCAGCTTAATGGGGAGTGAAAGTTTTACACGGCTCTGACCCGCGGGGAAGTGGAGTTAGAAGGAGATGTACTGACGCTGATAAAGAATCGCACAAAGTGAGTGCCGGCACCAGCAGTTCCCGTTCTTGCCGTGACCAGGACTGCGGGTGACACAGATGGCCCGGCAGCAGGAATTTGGCCACCGCGGACCACCTCCAGGACGCCGACATGAAACACCCATACCAGGACGGGGACACAGCCGGCACGCCCCCCTGGTCTCTGTTCTGCTTTCCCTCCCGCTCCCCATGAAAACCCCTGCTTGCACGGAGGCTCCCATGGGCCTTGAGACAAGAGCCCCTCACCTTGCAGGGGGCCAGCACCTGAACAAAACACCTTTTTTCATATCAGCAGCACCTGCGTCTGGTGTACTGGCTTCCGAAGTGGCCAGGCCCACATTCAGTGACCAGGGGAAGACATGGGATGGGGCCTTGCCCTATCAGCTCCGATGGTTTAATATAAAATTATTTCATGAATACAGGGTAGCACTGGGACAGGGGCAAAGAGCCCCCCAGGAAACAACGGACAGCCTCACGCTGAATCCACCAACGTGTGGGCCCTGCTGTAGCTACCCGGGCAGGGGGCATTCAGTGGCTCAGTACGAAAGGGTGTCCCTACCTCGACACCTCCCCTAAGTGCCATTGCTGTCGATGGAAAAACAAAGTATGGAGAATTTCTAACCAAAACGAGAGCATTTCATGAGCGGGTGGGGAGCGTCTTCAATGACGCACACCACAGAGGGAAGGATTGAGGGACCTAGGACAGAGAGACCCCTGGGACAGAGCGACACTAGCCCCCACCTGGGAGAAGGCAGGGCACACGTGTACCCAGCACGGCTGGGATGGGGGAGCTGGCTGGGTGCCTGGAGCTGGGGCACGGGGTGGGGGTCTCCGTGTCCCTGGGACACCTGCACAGGGGTAACCAGTGAAGGCAGGAAAGGGCTCTGAACCCGCATGGAAGGAATTAGGAGAATTTCTGCACTGAACAGAATGTGCTTTTCTCAGAAACCCCTGAAGCTTCTGTTTCCTGGGCCATTTTGCTGGTTTGTTGTTTTGTCTTGAGTTATTGTCACGTATGATTTCCGCCCAGGATGGGCCCAGCGACGATTGGCTTGCTTTCCTGCTGCGGAGGACTTGGCCTGGCTCCATGCTGACACATGCATGTTCTCCAGTTCCTGCCCCAGACCACCACACACGTGCCAGCCGGGCCTCGGGGCGTGGCCTTTCCAGGACGCCGGGGGCTGAAGCCCAGAGCGGACACGCAGGTTGGGAAGGGCAGAGCCCAGGCTTCGCACGTGGCTGCCAGCTGCCCCCAACCCTGTGCGCGTGGGAACGCTGGGTGGTCCGGGGTAGGGGGGCAGCAGGCTGCTGTGGGAGCCTGGACATCATCACCTCCCCTGGCGACTCCTCCTCATCACCTATGTGTGTTTTGACACTTTGCTTATCTTGCTAATGGTTTATTTACAGGACTGTTGCCTGAGTCCTTCGGCCTACAGCTGGGGAATAGAATTCAGTCACTTGGAGGGGGAAACCCAACCACAGGTGGCGCTGGCCCGTGGCGGGGCTGAAATCCAGCTGCAGCTCCAGGAGGCTGCTGGGTGGCCCTGAGGACGGTCACCTGTTTGGAGTGCCTGAGTGGCTTCTGTTTTCCTGGAAGGATGCCTTTTACTTCTCGTTTTGAAATAATTACTGACTTGGAAGGACAGTGTAGGAGGCCCAGGGGCAGAGCTACCGTTTCCCCCAGCGGCTGCATCTTATAGGACAGGCGTGCGCCCTGGGCCCCGGGTCCACCCCGTGTGCAGTCACGCCACCCTCACTGCCGTCCAGGTGCACACTGCTCCCGACCCCACCCCTCCCAGTCACAGCCACACACACTCTACATGCTCACACACACTCTACATGCTCACACACATTCACATGCTCACACACATTCACATGCTCACACACATTCACACCCATGCACACTCACTCATATTCACATGCTCATACACTCACACACACCACACACACTCACACTCTCACACGCTGCCCCTGAGACGCAGGCTAGAAGAGGGCGGTGGCCCCGCTGTGGGCGAGAACCCCCGCAGATGGCTGGGAGGGGGTCGTTCATCTCCTGTGGCTGCTGGAACAAGTGACCACAAGCTTGGTGACTAACACAACAGAAACGTATTCCCTCAGCATCCTGGGGGCCAGCAGGCTGCGTTCAAGGGGTCCCGGGGGGCCGCGCTTCCCCCCAGGAGGCTCCAGGGAGGGGCCCACCTCTCCCGGCCCCTGGTGGCTCAGACGCCGCAGGCGGTGGCTGAGTCACCCCTGTCTCTGCCTCCGTCCTCACAAGGTCCCTTCCTTCTCCTCTGTGTGTCTCGTAGGGACGCTCATCATTAGGTTCCGGGACCCCAATAATCCAGGCTGAGATCCCTAAATAAGGCCACCTTCACCGGGGTCCGCAGGCTAAGATGTGGATGTGCCTTCATCAAAGCCACCATTTACCCTACAATGGGGGTGACCTTGAACCTGGTCTTCTGCATGCTCTTTGCTGCTTTCTAACTTACCCGCCATGACATTTTATTATTAGACACAACCTGTAAGAATAATCGTGCTGACAATGAACAAGTTGTATAAAAATGGGTTATTTTTCCCAGCTTGAGAGACAGAAACAGAAAGGGAGCAATGGTTGACAAGGAGGGGGACAGCCAGACCCTCCAGATGTGCTGAAGTCCCCCCCTTCACCCTCCCTCCCCGAATAGGGCCGCACGCTGCCGGAGTGAGGGGCTAGGTCAGCACATCAAGGTGACAGCGTCACCCAGGCAGGGCCCGAGTTAGCTGGGGGCCCATGGCTCTGATTCCAGGGACAGGGTGGGGGCTCAGGGACCCTGGGAGCAGCAGACAGACCTGAGGCTGCTGTTCGCTGAGCCCTGTCTGGGCAGCGCCGTGCAGGTGGCCTGCTGGTCACTCGTGGCCCCATGGCTGAGCTCAGCATCATCACCCCATTTCATAGGTGGGAAAACAGGTCCCAAGTGGCTGGCTCCTTTCCCTGGGACTCGCTGTGTTCCCCTCGGGGCTGGAAGAGGTGGGCAGGGTGCGCCTGCAATGGTGGGGGGAGGCCGTGGTGCGGGGCCCCTGCCATGTCCCCGAGGGCTGCTCCTGCAGCCTGCAATTTGGTCCCTCTTCAGCCCCGCTCAGCCTGTTTCCCCACCTATACGACAGAGGTGGCCAGTCCTTCAGCCGCCAACTGTCTCTGCTCCGCTGGTAAAAACAGAAGAGCAAGCTGTCTCCCCTGGACCCGCCCTTCTGGGCATCCCACGCCCCGCCCGGCCCGGCAGGAGACTGCAGGACCCCCGCCCACTCCCCTTCCTTCCCGAGAGACTCCCGGACCGCAAGTCTGGGAAGAGCTTTCCTCCTGGCCTGGGGACAGGCCTTGGGGACCAGGACATCCGCTGGGTGAGACAGTGACTGGAGTTAGACACAGACACACAGCACAGCAACACCCACACACGTGTGCAGGCCCACACCACACGAAATGCACACATGCGCATGTGCACACCACACACATGAGTCTAAAATAACTTGTAAAAATTATACCCTTGTCACCCCTTCCGGGCTACGCGAGGATCTGGTTAGCTTGATCAAAAGGGCCCCACGCAGACCCTCTGGTTTGTCACCTCCTTTTTCACTGAAGGAGGCATGGTGACCCCTTTCACGTGTGGGTGACATCATGCTGCCATGGCCCAGGCCCACGTCCCCCTCAGGCCACCATGTGCCGCCCAGACAGTTGTCAGCTGAATACCTGGCAGTCTTCATCACCTCCGCTGGATGTGGCCCTGGGAACCTCGGAGCACCCACGCGGCCCCCTGCCTGTCCCTTCAGTCTCCTGCCCCGACTCCGAAGTCCAGGGGAGCAGAGGTGCCCCTGACGGGGTGGGGAGGCATCTTAAAACCACTCTTGGTTGTCTCCGGGCGACCCCGTGACTCCTCCCGGCCCCCGAGGCACAGTGGTTGGGATAGTGACCGTCCCCCTCACCTGCACCGTGGTGAGCAGGGCGGTGGAGCTGGTGAGGGGCCCAGAGCGCTGCCGCGCTTATGGAAACCTCTGCTCACGACGCCCCCCTTTCATGGATCCCCTGGAGGACCCCTCCCTGCGGCAGGGCCGTGCGAGTGGCTCACGGAACACAGCGCTGGGCTCCGTGAGAGGCCGATGTGTTCCTGGTCCCTGAGGGTGTAACCCACCCAGACACCCTGCGGGCCCCGGAGCAGGACCCAAGGGCAGGCCCAAACGGACTCAGGTCGGAAACGTGGGTCTCGGGCCGTCGGCAACAACACGGATGGGCCTTGAGGACATTGTGCTGAGTGAAATGGGCGAGGGAAGGACAAGGGCTGTATGATCTCACTTACGCGTGGGACCCACAAAAGCTGAACTCCTAGAAATTGACAGTGAAATGCTGGTTAGCTGGGGATGGGGGATGGGCAGGTGTAGCTCAAAGGGCACAAACACCAGTTAGAAGATGAGCATGTTCTGCGGGTGTAACAGAAATGTAACGTTGACTGCATGGTGGCTACAGTAACAGTGGCTGTAACATGGGGGCCCGGTAGTGGCTACAGTAACAGTAACAGTGGCTGCGTGGGGGCCACAGTAACAGCTACAGTAACAGTAACAGTGGCTGCGTGGGGCCCGGTAACAGCTACAGTAACAGTAACAGT
>PVIW01011590.1:6782-22649 GCA_004026585.1 Noctilio leporinus | reverse complement strand
GGGGCCCGGTAGTGGCTACAGTAACAGTAGCAGTGGCTGCGTGGGGGCCCCGGTAACGGCTACAGTAGCAGTGCCATGCTACATATACTTACATGTTGCTAAGGAGCAAATCTTAAGTTGTCGTCACAAAAAGGACATGGTGGTGACTCTAGGACAACATACACAAGTGTGAGATCAATACCTTGTATTGTGACCTTCACGTCACACGATGTCACGTGTCTAGAACAAAAGAAAATGAGAACTGCTCCATTTCCCCCGTCCATCCTGTTACTGGTCACAGACGAATGTTTGTTTAAATGTCCTTCTCCTACCACCTCCCCTGGGCTTCCTTTAGCTCAGGGGGTGACCTCAGCTTTTACTCCTGGGGGTCTGAGCTATCATTGGCCCTGCCTTGTTTTTTTAGTTGCTATAAGCTTTCATTAACTTTTATCACAGAGACCGCAGGGACCTTGGGGACAGCTAACTGTTTCCCCTCTGCCCTGGTCCTGAGTGTCAGCCCAACTCCCCCCGAGGTGGAGACGGTCAGGAACACTGCCTAGCTGGCACAGTGACCCCCTTTTTGTCCATTTGTTCCATGGAGAGAACAGCTCCAGATGGCCAGGTGACGCATCCTTCTTCCGTTCGATGGGACCACTTCCTTGTGCCCACATGGGAGCACCCCTGTTTCGGGACCCGGCCCTGTGACCCAGAGCTCGGCTGGAGGGGCCAGGCACAGGGGCTCATGGGGGCTCGCAGAGGTGGCCTGGGGCAGGACTCAGCCACGCTCCACTCACTGCCGCCTGTTCCCCCAGCCATTTCTCACCTCAGTGACACCTAAATGGATGAGGGGTCCACACGCTAGGCTTTGGTCCTGGCTTTGTCCTGTGGCCTCTTGCACACTGCAAGACAGGGTGCCCAGCTAGCCCCTGAGCCCTGAGGTTCCAGAGACTTCCAGGAACGTCGAGAACAAGAACTGGGGGGCCCCTTGCACAGTGCAGGAGGCATCCGCAAAATGCAGGGTTAGTTTGTGGCCCCGGAACCAGGTTTCATCGGGGCTTTGAGGCCCTGGAACCGCAGGCACCACGTGCCACATGCGGTGTTTAGGGGAAGCTTGGGGACCCCTGGAGTCCAGGGCCCCTGCCTGACCCGGTGGGCGCTGCGGAGGCTGTGCCTGCGCCTAACGCTGAACGGAGAGGAACAGCTTCGGGTGGGTGATGCAGCCGGGGAGCAGCAGGGCCATGGCCGGCAGGGAGCCTGGGGGGCTGGGAGCTAGAGGATGAGGCTGCGGTGCCCCAGGAAATGAAGGCGAGAGGCCTGGCTGGCCGAGGAGCCCAGTCGGCACCCCTGGGGGCCAGGCTGGGAGCCCCCCTGGCTGCGCTGGAAGTGGTGTGGGAAGGGACGTGCCTCTGGGACGAGGCCACCAGGGCCCCTGCGGCCACTGCAGGAGG
This sequence comes from Noctilio leporinus, assembly GCA_004026585.1. Classification (NCBI taxonomy): domain Eukaryota; kingdom Metazoa; phylum Chordata; class Mammalia; order Chiroptera; family Noctilionidae; genus Noctilio; species Noctilio leporinus. Next base: position 21,222 of record PVIW01011590.1, on the reverse strand, counting down.
GGAAATGCTGTGTCTGCAGAAAACCACCTCGGAGGCTGGGGTGACGCAGGGCCTCTCTGGCGCGGGGAACCTCAGCAGCCGTGTGGCTGAAGCTTCCTGCCTGTTGTGCAGGAAAACTGAGGGGCCATGAGCTGGATGGGAACAAGCGCATTGCGGGCTCGTTCGTTTGTCCCCCATTCCTGCCTCATGCCCAGGGGGGTTTCTGTCCCATACCTTGAGCCCCGTTCCGAAGGTGTGTAAGCACCTAAAAGTGGTTGGTGGGGCTGGTCGCCTCTCATGGGGCTCCCTATGGCTGAACAGCTCACCTTTGTGACGTGTGACTCCAGCCCTCAATACTCCCACCCCACACCACCCCTCACGCCAGGGCCAGCTGTGTGACCTTGGGTAAGTCATGTGCCCTCTCTGAGCCTAGGCGGTCTTCCCTGTGACCTAGGGGAGACAGGAGCTCCTCCGTGGGGAGTTGGATGCTCCTGGGCTCAGAGCCGGGCGGCACCCCGACAGCAGCAGGCCTGGGGCAGTCGAGGGGGTGGCCTAGGGGGCACCTGGGGCCCGTTCATAGCATCACAGCTTTGAGGGGAGCCCCAGAGGTCCCTAGGCAGCCCCCTTGACCTCCGGTCTGAAGCACGTCCTTCTGAGCTTGTCCTCAGTCCAGCAGGCCCTGGGACCCTTGGGCACAGCTCAGGGTCCTGCCCTGCAGACCCCACCCATGACGCCCGAGGTGGCCCGAGTGGCTGAGCTGGGGCATCAGCCCCCAGCTCTGGAGATGATGCAGAAGGACCTCGGAGGAGGACAGCTTGGTGGCTCCTCCGGTGGGACAGCGGCTGAGCAGCTCCCAGGCGCAGGACAGGCCCCGGCTGGACAGGATGGATGGGATGGGCCCTCCCCAGGTGGGGAGAACTCGTTTCCTTTCAGCTGTAGGGCCGAGGTCCCGTTTTCCTGCAGGCTGTCGGCCGGGGGCCACCTAGCTCCTGGCAGGCACTCCCAGACCTTTGCCCTCTTCTTCAAGCGGCCGCCTTCAGGAAGGGCCCAGTCTTGGGCTGTGACCTGGGCACGACACTCCACCTCTTGGTGCCTGGGCAGCCACACCTGCCGAATGGGGGTCCTAAGAGCACTCACTGCCCAGAGGTCACCAGAGCAGGGACAACTGCTGGCTGTGCTCATCCTCGCTCTCCTGCCGGCAGGGCCGGGGGCGGGGGCGGAAGTGGTGGGGAGGGGTGGGGTGGGTTGGGGGAGGGAGGGAGTCCCCCGTCAGTGGGAGTGCCAAGGGGAGGCTGCAGACATCATGTCCCACATCACCGTGCCTCCCACCCGGCGCTGAGCAGGGCCCACCCTCTGAGTCATCCAACCACGTCAGGGGATTCATCTTATCGCAGACTGGGGTGTGGCTGGGGATGGTCTTCCAGGTCCCCAGAGTGAGGTAAGCTCTGACCTCATCTGATGGGAAACCCAGGCCTGGACAAGGGGTGGGTCCCAGGGCAGAGCCCGTTCGGGGTTTAGAACAGGCTAAGGACCAGGTGAGCCCCGCGGTCCAGCTCTGTGCAGAGGTGAGATGCCCCTGGCGGGGGCTGGGGGCAAAGACCCTGGGCCTGTCCAGCTCTGGCTGGATGGGCTTAGTTCCATTTCAATCAACGTATGTACCGCAGCCAGCCCTGTGTTGGCGCAGCACAGCCTCCTCCACCGGCGTCTGGAGTGCAGTCCGGCGTGGCCCTGACGCAATCACAGCCCCGATGAGATGCTGTCGGGGCTGCAGGGGCGAGGTCACTCTAGACGGCAAGAACCCATCTGCCCCAGCAGGACCCTGAGTCTGCAGAAAGTAACCCCTTAGCCCAAGAATCTGGGGCTTTCTCTGGCATGCACACGTCATGAGCTCGAACAGGCAGTCTACAGGGGACACCCCACCTCCGGCCACCACTGGCCACCACTGCGATGCTGCTGGGAAGTGCCTGGTCCCATGGGGTCCATAGGCACCAGGCCATGGGGCGGTGCCTCCCAAATTACCTTCTAAGCCATTCTGCTCAGCTTGGACACCACTGACAAAGTAGGTGCTGCCTGCCTCCCCCAGGGAGTATCCCAGTCCCCGGCGGACCCTGGAGCTCTTGCAGGGTCCCTAGGCCGTCCCACCCCTGGTCCCCACAGAGGAATCTCCTGTGGGTCTACGGGACTCCAGGTGGAGGGTGTTGTCACGCTGTCCCACGGGCCCCTCCCTGAGGCTCCCTGGGGAGCCTCCTCTCCTCCCGATAACACATGTCAGGCTATTCTGAGGCGATCAACTGTTTCCATCACACAGGCATCCTGTTTCCCTTTTCACCCCGGCTGCCAGGAGCCTCGGAGCGCCATTTATGGGCACACACCCAAAGGCAGCATCGCGTGACAGGGATGCGTATATTAACCTCACCTCCGGCCTCTGGTCATGTTCCTACCACTCCATTCGGCCTTCCTCCAGTTCTCACCTCTCCTTTCTATCTTGTTCTCGTCTGTCAGGAGCCTTAAATATTTGGGTGTCGACAAGGGTTGTGAACATAAACAAGCAAATGATAAATGTCCGTGAGTGAGATGGGCCTCCCAGCGTCGGCTGCAGAAGGGACTGTGATAACACAGGCGAGGGCCGGGCACGGAGCCCAGACGCACTAGCCGCCCCCACGTTCCCTGCAGGCCCTGAGCCAAGGAGGAGGCTCTGCCTCCCTGAGAGCGGCACCTGGGCGTCCGCCGGCTCCTGGCATGGCTCACCTGCCAGAGTGGCAGGGCCCAGGGAGCAGGAGGGGAAGACCCTGTCCTGTCTGGTTTGCGGAGCCCAAGGCAGGAGAGAAGGGGAGCAGCAGGGGGCGCTGCTCCCCCTCGATCCCTTTGGCCGCCCTGGCTCCAGAACCCCGTTCCCTTTTCTGCACACAGAGCACTCCCGCCCGGCCAGCCCACACTCCGCGCGCCTCTTCACGCCCAGCAGCCCAAGATGGGGGAGAGCAAAGGTGACTCCGGGGGGCTGCACCAGGCTCCCAGTGGAGAGGGGAAGCTACGCTGTCCTTTCACTCGCCCCAGTTCCCCATCTGTAGGAGGATGAAACAGGGATCAGGCAAGAGCACGGACTGGGCTGGCAGAAGAGCCCAGGTCTGAGTCCCAGCCTGTCACCCCACCCAGAGCCCCCATCTAAGGATCATCCCCCCACAGGGCCGTGTGGAGTGTACGCGGAGCACCCGACCACCGCAGGGCCCGCGACACGGCAAGTGTGTCCCGGCTAAAGCACCGGCGGCCTGCAAGCTCCGATCTGCGGCCGCAGCCAGACCTGCCTCCGGAGACCCGGTTTCTCCATCTACACAAGAATGGTTTAGCAGAAATGTGAAGTCTTGATCCTGTCGTTTAGGGTTATTCCACAGAAAGGCCTGGAACGCTCCACGTCTCCAACGCAAAATGCACTTCCAGGTTTTTGGTACAGAAATGCCTATCCTATCGCCCTTGGCTCAAGGGGACACCCCAGCACCCCACGCACCCCACCTGCCTGTTCTTCAACGCCACGCCTCTCCCGCATCCATGGGTGCTCCACCTGGGCCTCCAGCACAGCCATGTGACCCCACGGCAGGCATATTCAGGCCTTCAAGGGCCCCGGGGCCCTCAGGAATAGCACCCCCATCTCTGCCCCAGCTCCTGGATCCCACCCCCAGGAGCCCTCTCCCCTCCTAGGACCCTAGGGTTTCTAACCTGTGTGGCCATAAAATTGGGTGAAAGCAAATAGCATCTTTATTCTCACCAACGTCTCCGTGGTGACGTAGGTCTGAGGCACAGTGAACCTGCGACCCTTGTCACCAAGGGAGAGCACAGGTGTTCCCACACCACACTGTGGTCTCCAGGGCTCCTCCAACCCCTGTTCCCTGCTGTGTGGTGCCGTCATTAACATGTGCAGAGAAATCCATGTGCATGTCATGGGTGCATTTGTTTTCACTAAGTGCATGTCAACCGAATTGTTTCCTTTTGTGATGCCGTGAGGTTTTCTTCCTGCATTAAACACGCCATTCCAAGCCAGGCTTCCCAGGCTGCACCAGGGGGCCCGGGGCTCCCGCAGACGGGTGAGCATGGCAGCATGGGGTCTGTGTGCCACGTTTCCCCGTTCAGTGTGGCCGTTCTGATTTGCTTCTGCCTCCGGGGCCCTTAACCTGGTGCCAACCAGCTCCTGGTTTCTCCTCCACCAGCCCTTGGTCCCATTACCACACATCCCATTACCCCCTTTCAAGGGGGTTCTGCCCTCCCCTCTGACCGCTACCCCTCATCAGAGTGGATCCACATCCTCGTCACCAGGCTCTGGGCCCCTGGGGCCTGGAAGAAGGAGAACAGAACAGGCTGTGGGCCCAGATGAGGCGCTAGCAAGCATTGCACTCCACCCTCTCCTCCGTCAGGTTCCCCCAACACTCCTACGGGGTAGCACGGAAAGGGAAGCTGAGGCACAAGGCTGGCAACCCCGACAGACCTGTCTAGAGCCGGCGGAGCACATCCTCTGGGCTCTACAGACCTCGGGTCTCTGTCCCTGCTGCAGGCCCGGGGAGGGGGCATCCACCGCACTTGGCTGTGGATTGTGTGAGGGGCGTTGGGGGCGGGTAGCAGGCTGGGGAAGTGGCGCTGGAGAGTCTACGCCTGTCCATGTCTGTGGGGACCGAGCAACGCTGGCCGCTGGGGCGCAGGACACGGACTGGCCCGGTGCAGGGACTCCAGGGGTGTCTGAGACCCGCACCCTGGTGGCCCCTCCCCAGGGCTCCCGCCCCTCCAGCGCATCCCCCAGGGGTTTCCCAGACCAGGCAGGCCCGGTCCCGCCGCGCCCGGTGGGTCCAGGCCGGGAAGGCCGGGCGGGGGCCGGTTGGGGCCGGGGGCGGGGCTGGCGGAGGGGCGGGCCTCCCCTTGCAGCGGGGGCGGGCGGGGCTCCGCTTTTAAATGCGGTCGGGCCCGCGGCCCAGACGGTCGGCCGGGCGGGAGCGGGCGCCACTCGTGTCCTCGAGCCCCGGTCATGCCCCTGCGGTCCCGGCACCCGCCCGCCTGAGCCGCTGGCGCATGTGGCCGCGCGCCCGTCCCCGGCCCCGACGCAGGCGCCCGACCCCCCGCCCCGGCGCGGCCTCCGTGTCCCCGCTGGCCCCAGGCCGGTCCCCCGCGTTGCCGCCCGCCGCCGGCCCGTCCGCGATGCTGGCGCGGGCGCTGCTGCTGGTCGCGCTGGCCGCGCTGGCGCTGGCCCGGGAGCTCCCGGCGGCGCCGTGCCCGGCGCGCTGCGACGTGTCGCGGTGCCCGAGCCCCCGCTGCCCCGGCGGCTACGTGCCCGACGTCTGCAACTGCTGCCTGGTGTGCGCCGCCAGCGAGCGCGAGCCGTGCGGCGGCCCCCTCGACTCGCCGTGCGGGGAGAGCCTGGAGTGCGTGCGCGGCGTGTGTCGCTGCCGCTGGGCGCACGCGGTGTGTGGCACGGACGGGCACACCTACGCCAACGTGTGCGCGCTGCAGGCGGCCAGCCGGCGCTCGCTGCAGGTCTCCGGGCCGCCTGTGCGCCAGCTACAGAAGGGGGCCTGCCCGTTGGGTAAGTGCTCCGCTGCGGGGCGGCAGGCAGGGGGCGGGAGAGGGGACCTGGAGCCTTCCCCTGGGGAAACTGAGGCTCGGAGCTAGGGTGGAGCCTCAGGTCTGCCCGCCTGGGCGCAACTGGAAGGCCCCTCGGAAACCCTCTGGCCAGCCCTGTGGTTTTCCAGGTGGGGAAACTGAGGCCCAGAGGGGTTCAACTGCTGACTCCAAGGCCACCAGGCAGCCCAAAGTGAACCCCTGCCATCCTGACCACGCAAGGGGACGTGGCTCACTGAGTGCCTGTGCCCATCCCATGGCTGGCTCATCCTGCTGGGCCAGGGTTTTGGGTGAAAAGTAACCTTTCCTGGCCACACCCCCAGCCCGGGTGCCCTCTGGAGCCACGTGCAGCGCTGTCTTCCTTTTCGCTGCACCTAGAAGCCTTCCCCAGCGGGCTGTGTGGGAAAGGTGCGCCCCACAGTGCTTGGGGGGCCCGGAGAGAGGCTTGGGGTGGGGAACTTCCCCGTCCCTTCTACCCAGAACCACCTCCCCTGACTGGAGCTGGCCCTGGCTTGTTTCTTGCCACACAGAGTGACCCTGTGCACAGGGGGAAATGCTAGAAAATTCCGTTATCCCCTTCTTTGTTTAGGGTACCCCTGAGGAAGGCAGCCTCCGGCCCTGGGTCCCCAGGTACTTGCAGACGACCTGTGTCGGGCCCCGCGTTCTCGGGTCAGGCCCGTGTGGCCTCCCAGCCTGCAGCTTTCAGGGGTGCCTTCAGGGGTGAGGGGCACCTCAGCTGAGGACATGCCTTGCAGGGCGCAGGAGGGAAGCTGTGTGGGAGGAGCGGGTCATGTGAGCCAGCTCAGGGCGGCCGGCTGCACTGGTGAGTTCACAGGGGCAGCTGGTAGGCAGGGCACGTGTGAGAAAACACACACAGGCTCACACATGCGCGCGCGCACACACACATACAAACACACACACGCAACTGATAAAGCCCAGGGTTTCCCAAGAGAACTTCAAGAGAGAGCCCTCCTCTCCTGGTAGAACACACGTGACCTCCTCCTGGCGCACCGGGGTTCCGGGGAGCCCAGTCTGGGAATGGCGGTCTAGGGGAGCGGTCCCCAGCTCTAGGGAACGGAGGGTGCTGCGCCAGGTGCACTCAGCTCACGCCTGGGATGGGGGGAGAGCGTGGAGCCCTGGCTGTCGCTGAGATGGGTGCTGTCGTTGAAGGGATGCTTGCTGCACCCCCGGGGGTGGCCCGTCTGCTTTGGGGCCTGGTGCTGGTGGGCCCCTCTCAGGCCACACCGACGGGCTTGAGAGGTGGAGGGCTCAGGGCGGGTGCCTGCCCACAGCAGCTTGCTTGTGTCTGTGGGGACCCCCGTGGGGAGAGCACTATTAAATGAGACCCCAGGGCCCGGGTCAGGAGAGAGGGTGGAGGTGGCCTAGGCATTTGAAGCCCTCGCTCTTGACCAATGGTGTCCCCCGCTGTGACGTGTCTGCTCTGTGGCCAAGCCGGCCCTGGGCTGGGGACAAGGCACCTCCATGAGGCAGACACTGTGCCCTGGAGAACCTCCGAGGTCTGGGAGATGCAGGGAAGGAGGGGAAGAGGGCGTATGCTGACCACAGGTGGTCCCAGGTGGCTCAGAGGCTGGGCGGGGCATCTGGGCAGCAGCACCGGGATGCCTCCTACTCACAGCACCTTAGACAAGTTACCTGCCCTCGGTTTCCTCACCCGCAAAGAGGGAGAGGGTGGCGTGTACTGGAGAAGGGTGGCTCAGTTTGCTACCTGTTGCTTCACGACCCAGTACTACTGTTACCACCCCTGGCCCACCGGCCTGTCCCCTGCAGGGCAGGGGTGCTCTTGTGCCGGAGGGAGGGGCTCTTCAGCCAAAGGATGGGACGGAGAGGCCTCGATGCAGGGGGAGAGGGTCCTGGGAGCACCATCGGCTCAGACGCTCAGATTCCTGCAGGGTTAGACACACAAAACCCGTCCGGGGTGAGTCCTCGCCGGGGCTGGGTCTTTCTCCGGCGCCTCTGTGAATCTGGTCCTCCCTGCACCACAAACACACCCACAGAGGCCAGGAGAGGGCAAGTGACTTGTCTGAGGTCAGTCGGCCAGGAAGTGACCGAGCCAGGCCTGGCGTCCGGTCTGGCCAGCGTTGAAAGCCACACTCTCTGGGGTCTCAGGCTGTCTTCTGCAGCTGGGGGCAGCAGGGGCCCCGAGGCCTGGGGTCAGGGTCAGGCCTGGGTTTCCAGCTCCGTTCCGCTCCCACAGAGTGAGGGTCACTGGCAGGTCGCCCCTCTGTCCTCTGGAGGGACTGGCCAGAGGTCACTGGGTGAGGTGCCCACATCAAAGTGGGTAAATCTGCCCATCCTGGCTTTTTCACACAGACCAGCTGCGCCTCCCCCAGGCCTGCCTCCGTTTGCACCCAGATGCTGGCGCAGGGTCCTGTCGGCAGCCCGTCTCTTCTCTGGCAGGAGTCCTGTGTCTCAGCCGTGGTCTTTCGCCCAGAGGACCACCCTGGGAAGTTTAGGTCCGAGCCTTGTTACCTTTGAGTCTCCACTTCGCCTTATCACTTAGCCCCCATCCACGGGCAAGGCCTTAACCTCCACCTTGAAATGCACCCCAGCCGGGCATCGCTCCTATCGCCCTGGCAGTGCTGGCCTTCACTTTCATTACCAGCTCTCCCCTCCTCCCTCTGAGCACCTCTGCACCCAGCAGCCAGGACAACCTTGATAAACCGCCCTGCCTGTCAACAGCAGGACCCCCTCACCAGCTCCCCAACACCTACCCTGCCCGACAAGCCCCAGTGCCATCTGGCCCCTCCCACCTGGAACACCATTTCATATCTGGGCCCTGGGCTCCTTCCCACCCCAGGACCTTTGCACATGCTGTGCCCAGTCCCCAAAAGTCTCCTTCCCTCACCTTCACATAGCTGAGTCCCCATCCTGCCTTGGCCTAGATGCCCCTCCACCCCGAACTGCTTTCCCTGACCACCATGCCTTAGGTGACCCCCTTTGGTAGCCTCATGAGTGTGCCCTGGGCTCCCCTTTACACCCTCATGCCACCTTCTGACACAGTGCCTTCTCACCTTCACTAGGCTCCCAGTCTCGCACAGCAGGGAATTGGTCTGCATGTTCTCTTCAGGACCAGGCCCAGCACCTGGTACACAGTAGGTACTGCGGGTCACTGTGTGTTGTGTGAACCTCCTACAATCCTCTGATCATTGTTGCTTGCCCCTAGTAGCAGGGGCTCACCACCTCTCCCCGGAGGCAGGGCTGGTCCTTGGCGTGGATAAACCGAGCCTTGGGCTCCCCCCGCCACTCTGCCTCAACTACAGGTGAACAGGCCTTGGAGCAATTAATTCAGAATGCAGAGCTCTGGGGTGGTTTGCAGCCTGGCATGTATTGTGCAACCCTGGAGCAGGTTCCTACTGAGACTCTCAGTTTTATTTATTTAAGAGCTTCGGTTGGCTTTTGATTTTTAATCCTCTTAGCAACTCAGGCAAGGCCGCCCTCCCCCACTGCTCTCCCTTGGGACGGGATGCAGGGCTGAGCTGCAGCATCTGGCCCCTGCGGGGCTGCCGGCGCCAAGGCCACTGGGAGGCAGGAGGCCAGCCCGAGGGGAGTGCCGGCCAGGGCACTGTGCTGCTGGCCCCGCCGGGGCTTGGCTCAGGCAGCACCCTTGCCTGCTGCCCTCCCTGTGGGCTCCACATGGCAGCCTGGAGGGGCAGCTGGGATGCGAGGGCACCCCTGGGGGTTGACCTGCCCAAGCACCTACTCACAGAGAGCCAGGGATCGCCCCTTCTTCCTGAAACGCCATTCATGTCTCCCACCACCTTCAGCACCAGGCATAGACCTCTGATGGGGCCTCAGCTTCCCGCCCACTGTCACCACAGTTAGCAGACCCCCGAGAAATCCCCGGTCCCGCATTGTGTGGGACCCAGGCGATGGCTGGATCAGGGAGCCTTCCTGGAGGAGGTGGCGAGGGAGGCAGGAATGCTGGCTCCAGGCGGTGGCAATGAGCAGCCGTGAGGATGACCCATTGTTGGGGTGGGGCAGGGGCCAAGGCAACAGGGTGCATAGTGGGTGCAGGGGCCCAGCCAGGCAGAGGCCTGCTGACAGCTGGGTGGGGGCAGGCTCCAGGGGCATCAGGGTCTCAGGACTGATGGGGGTGGGAGCTTGGAGGCAGTGCCAGGTTTGGGGGCTGATGGGGCCCCTGGAGGAGCCGACTGGGAGAGGCCAGGGCCTGAGTCTTCAGGTGGTGGCTCTGGCACATGGGTGTCCGGGGCAAGGCTCTGGGACAGTCTGGCTGGGGTGTGGCTGCGTCTGTGGCGGCGGCGTGAGCCATGTGTGTGTCACTGGGAGGGCGTGGTCTGTGTTCCGGACGGGGCACAGGCTAGTCCTCTTGCCCGCCTAGGCGGGGTGGACCTGCGCAGGCCCTGATGCTGCACCCCCTGCTGCTGCACCCCCAGCAGCCCTGTCCTTGTCTTCAAGTTCACGAGTGACGGACCTGGAGGAGACACTGGTCACTTGGGGACGAAAAGGCATCGTCAGTCTGAGAGTGCTATGTTGACCACACTAGAGTGCCCTGCCCGACCCGCTGGCCTGGCACGCTCCTCTTGGCCGGCCGCCAGCCCCCGGGTTGTGGGAACCCTGGGGAACGAGGGCCAACCAGGGCCCCTCAGCCTCCCACAGGCCCAGGGTTCCTTTGGGGGCACACGGCCCTGGGGCTGTGCAGTACACGCCTGCCCGTGGTGTGCAAGGGCCCTGTGGCGCATGTGGACGGGGCCACCACCGAGAGACCCAGGCTGCTCCCCACGTCCAGCCTCGGGGGACGCATCGCAGCTCCACCACCACCCGTGGCAAAGCCCCTGCAGGTCTCCTAGCTCTGGGCACCTCAGTTTTCTCATCTGTGAAATGGGGGTAATGGAGGTCCCCCTCCTTGCTGGCTCGCTGCACAGGGTGGAGGCTAACAGTCATCTGTGCAAACAAACTTAAGCGTGGAGGAGAGACGTTGCTGATGTAAATGGCATTTGTGAGAATGAAGGGGTGGTGGTCAAGGAAGGAAGGAGCCAGAGGTGGGGGGGAGGGGCAGACATGCGCCCAAGGGTGTTTCCCCCAGCCTCTCCCAGAGGAGTCAGCTGATGGTCCTGTCAGGGCCTCCTGTAGAAGGAGAGTCCAGGACCACCCCCACCGTGACTAGAGTGGCTTATGGACCCCGTGGGTGGCCTGGTGTCCTGCCTGGTCTGCAAGGCAGTGGGTGGGCAGACAAACTTTGATAAAGTACAAACAGGCTGGTGGCAGAGCGGCCCCTCCTTAGGGTTGGCTGCGGCCCCAGTGGAGTCCACAGCGGAGGAGCCAGGCTGGCCCCAAGCCCAGGACCCACGGAGGCTGAGCGCCCCTGGGGGCTGGGCAGCCCGTCTCATTGGCCGAGGCCCAGCACAGAGGGGGGAAGAGCCTGGGGCAGGAGTCAAGGGAGCTGGCTCTGGGCCTTGGGCAGGTCCCAAGTCTCCTGACCTCTCGGAATCGCTTTTCCTCGCCTGAATTATGGGCTAGCGACCTGCTTTGCACACCTCGGGGTGAGGGTTCACTACACGCCCTGAGCCCAGCCGCTTTGGGCATGGCCCGGGGGCAGGGGGCAGAACCTGACCTGTGGCCCTCCGACTGGGGCTGGGACCAGGGACCTGGGTCCTAGGGTGAGCACAGCAGCACTGCCCTCCCACCCCACCCCACCCCTGCTCACACTCCATGTGGAGCTGCAGGGAGATCTGAAGCTGCTGCCCTTGGCTGCGGGGAGAAGATTCACTTGGGACAGGCAAGTTTTCAAGGGAAAGGAAAACACAAGGACTGTCTGGGAACTAATTAGACCCGGGAGGAAGCTCCTGGGGTTCAAAGCCTGGCTTTTGTGGGGGGTGGGGACTGGGAGTAGGTGCTGGGAGTGGTAGGGTGCCCCGCTGCCCTGTGCCTGGAGGACATCCATGCACCCCCTTGCTCATTCTCTCGTCACTCATCCTCTCGCTGCTCCCTGCTGTGGGTCAAGGCACCAGGCCTCTGGCGATGGAGGAGCCTGGAGCCTGCTGCGGGGCCCAGAGGGGAGAGATGGGTCACCGAGCCTGCAGTCAGGGTGGGCTCCCTGGAGGAGGGATGTCGTCCGTGGCCTTCGGGGGTGAGGGTCCAGGCAAAGGCAGGGGGATGCCTGGAGCATGTGTGCTCAGGGAAGCAGCACTGGACAGAGGGGACAGTAGCCATCAGCGAGGCTGCAGCTCCGAATGGGACGTGGGCCCCCAGCTGCCTGAGGGCCCTGCTGAGAAGCAAGCTGTCTGGTCTGCCAGCTGCGGTCGGCATTGGACGGTCCCTCTGCCCCCAGGTCATAGCTGACGACTGGGTGGCCCGAGTCTTCCGGCTGCACAGGTCACTGTCCCCAGCCCTCCTGGAAACCCAGCCGCGCTGGGACCTGGCAGGTGGAGTTGAGCCCCACGTCACTGGCTGTGCCCTGACTTTCCCCGGGGGGCGCCTCAGGACACCTGGCCCGATGGCTTTTCTGTGACAAGTTCCTGCCGACTGAAATGTCCAAGGCCTGCGGATTAGTTTATTTTTGTAAAAAAAAAAAGAAAGAAAGAAAGAAAGAAACATGAACAGCTGAGCCTGGTCGAGACTGTTGACTTCAGAACTTTGGCTGGGAGACAGGGTGGGGTGGGGGTTGTCCAAACCCCCAAATAAACAAACAGCCTGCTTCCCAGCCTAGGGGCCGAGGTTTTCATGTGGGAAGTGGCAGTGGGAACGGAGTCCTCCTTCCCCACTGATTCAGGGGTGATTCATCTGTGGGGGAGAAGCACCAGGAACCAGGCCCTGCCCCCAGCACCCCCACCCCTCCACCATCAGCTTAAAGGTACAGGACCCGCCTGCCCAGCCGGCTGATGTGGGAGCCCAAAGGGATGCTCCAGGTCCTGGGGTCTGGGAGGGTCCGTGGGGCCTGTCCCCTCCTGCCTCTGTCTCCAGGGCTGTGACACGGAGGGCAGCCACGAGCTGGGGGAAGCTGCCGGTCCCCCCTCCTCTCCCCGCTCGTTCCCCTCCCTGGTTCTGGTCACCCCGAGGAAGGAGGCACATCTCTGTCCGGAAGGAGCCAGTGCCCAGTGGAAGGTGCGCGTGTCAGCTTTTCTCTGGTGCTCCTTCCCGCAGCCTGTCGGACAGGGACCCAGCACCCCAGGGCCCGGCTTTTCCGTTTCTGCCCCCAGCCCAGTCCCAGCTCTCCACCAGGCTTTCCTCTCTCTCTTTTCTATTTTTTCTGCTTTTTCTGCATAGATTCGCAGGCCTGTGAGAGATAAAATCACCCGTAACTCCCCTGACCCCGAATATCCGCCGTGAAATATTTTGGTGTGTTTCCAGCCAGCCTTTTACTTCTGGGTATTTTACAGAGGGTAATTAAAAAAAAAAACCATCACATGTAAAATTGAGTGTCGCCTGTTTTAAGTGATGTCTGGAGAGACCACATTGGAAGAACAGCGCTGGGCAGAGGCCTCTGTGCCGCCCAGATGTCCAGCGCCAGGTCAGGGCCTGGGCAGCCGCAGCAGTGTGGATGTGCACTCCCTGGACCCTCAGGGCCTGGGCCAGGCTATTGGGGGGACGGGGTGGACAGATGAGTCGAAGGGGCTCCAGCCCCCCAAGTTGGAGCTGCTGAGAGCCAGGGGTGAGCCCAGGTGGTAACGTGGCCTTTTCTGATCAGCCATGTGATTCTGTTGTGTTAGTCTTATGGGGCCCCAGTCAGGGTTAGTCATGGCCACCCATAGCTGCCTTCATGCATGATGCTGTGTCTTCGAGTATACTGTTCCCCTGCCCAGTGCCCCATTGCGGCCCTGGGTCAGGGGGACCCTGGGCTTCCCTCTGTCCATTCACTGGTCCCGCTGTGCTGCGTGTGGCTGGTCATGGGCCTGCCACACAGGGTGCACACATGGAAGGCACTCAACATTTGAGGCCTCAATACACTGCACTCAGAGCTAGTGCCATGGGGGTGGCATTGTGCTGGGAGCCCTGAGCAGGGAGGCACTCATGCTGACTGGGAGAAGTCTGCTGGAGGGCTGCCTGGAGAAGGTGGGATTTGAACGGTGCCCAGGGCAAGCGGGAGCCTCTTGGTAGGGAGGGATGGGGCACCATCTTTGCAGGTGGAGGCAGAGTGGCGGGTGGTAGAGCCCAACGGGTGATGTGGAGGCAGGGCGGTGACACCTGGCCTCACCCACACAACGCGGGGCCATGAGCTTCAGGCTGAAATAAGCCAAGCCCTGGTGTATACAGAAGAGTCGCAGATCTTGCCAAATGCCCCCAACCCCACCAGCCTGGGTTTGGGGTCCCTCAGGGCTCAGACCATGGGGATGGCCTGGTGGCGGTATGTTGGGGACAGACCTGGACAGGGAGCAGGGTCTGTGGCTGGTTCCCTGCCTACTGCCCGGAAGCAGGAGCATGAAGACCCATTCCCAGGCTCTCGGGTGGCGCGGGCAGAGCTGGGCTGTCTGACAGGCAGCTTCACCCCCTGAGTTTCCAGGAGAATTAACCATGTGCATGGAACAGCTGTGCTGGGCACCTATGGGTGCTGGAAGCCTGGACCCAGGCCAGAGAGGGCCCTGCTTGCTGACCCGCCTCTGACCTTAGACCCCCTCCCAGGGGTTGCCTCTAGGAGGACAGCCCCTGGGCACGGTGAACCCCGGCTGCCCACCATTGGACTGACAGGAGCTGGGCAGTGGCAGGCAGTGGCCCCGTCCCCAAGCCTGGCCCTGGCTGTCCCAGACAGGCGGCCTTCCATTTCAGGCTGGTAGGTCCTCTGTGCCCAGTGCCTGTGGGCTGCTTGGGCAGACAGGGAAGAATTGGGGGGGGGGGGGGGAGTTCGCTGTCCTTGCAACCCCAACCACGGAGACTGGGGCCAGTGCTCCAG
>PVIW01011589.1:0-36685 GCA_004026585.1 Noctilio leporinus | reverse complement strand
ATCAAGAAAAAGAGAGAGAGGACCCAAATAAACAGAATCAGAACTGAAAGAGGGGAAATCACAACTGATACCTCAGAAATACAAAAGATTGTAAGAAATTACTACAAACAACTCTATGACAAAAAATATGACAACCTGGATGAAATGGGCACATTTCTGGAAAGGTATAATCTACCAAAACTGAACCCAGAAGAAGCAGAAAGCCTGAATAAGCCAATAACAACTAGTGAAATTAAAGAAGTAATCCAAAATCTCCCAAAGCACAAAAGCCCTGGACCAGATGGCTACATGGGTGAATTTTACCAAACATTTAAAGAAGAACTAACTCCTATCCTCCTCAAACTATACCAAAAAATTCAGGAAGAGAGAAGACTCCCAAACTCTTTCTATGAGGCCAATATTATTCTAATCCCAAAACCAGGGCAAAATACAACTAAAGAAAGAAAACTACAGGCCAATATCTCTGATGAACATAGATGCTAAAATTCTCAACAAAATATTGTCCAATTGGATTCAGCAGTATATTACAAAGATCATACACCATGATCAAGTGGGCTTCATCCCAGGGATGCAAGGATGGTACAACATTCGTAAATCAATAAATGTAATACACCACATCAACAAATTGAAAGATAAAGACCATATGATCATAACAATACATGCTGAAAAAGCATTTGATAAAGTGCAGCAACCATTTATGATAAAAACCCTCAGCAAAATGGGAATAGAGGGAGCATACCTCAACATCATAAAGGCCATCTATGAGAAACCTGAAGCCAACATCATACTTAACAGACAAAAACGGAAAGCTTTCCCCCTAAGATCAGGAACGAGACAAGGCTGTCCACTTTCTCCACTTCTATTCAACATTGTCTTGGAAGTTCTAGCTATAGCCATCAGAGAAGAAAAAGGAATCAAAAGTATCCAAATTGGAAAGAAGGAAGTCAAACTGTCATTATTTGCAGATGATATGATAGTGTACATACAAAACCCGATTGGCTCCACCAAAAATGTACTTGACCTAATAAGCAAATTTAGCAAAATAGCTGGGTATAAAGTCAATATCCAGAAAGCAAAAGCATTTTTGTATACCAATAATGAAATAACAGAAATAGAAGTGAAAAAACAAATCCCATTTACCATAGCAACAAGAAAAATAAAGTGCCTAGGAATCAACTTAACCAAGGAGGTAAAAGACCTGTACTCAGAAAACTACAGAACAATGAAGAAAGAAATCAAGGAAGACACAAATAAATGGAAGCATATATCATGTTCATGGATGGGAAGAATTAACATCATTAAAATGTCCATACTACCCAAAGCAATCTATAGATTCAATGCAATCCCAATTAAAATACCAATGACAGACTTCATAGAGATAGAAAAAACACTTCAAAAATTCATATGGAGCCAAAACTGTCAATGAATGGCCATAGCAATCTTGAGAAAGAAGAACAAGGTAGGAGGAATCACATTACCAGACATAAAACTATACTACAAGGCAACTATAACCAGAACAGTCTGGTACTGGCATAAGAATAGACATATAGATCAATGGAACAGAATCGAGAGCCCAGAAATTAACCCAGGACTCTATCTATGGTCAATTAATATTCAACAAAGGGGAAGGAACATAAAATGTAGTAAAAACCATCTCTTCAACAAGTGGTGTTGGGAGAACTGCACAGCAATATGCAAAAAGATAAAACTAGACCACCAACTTACACCATACACCAGAATAAACTCAAGGTGGATAAGGGACTTAAACATATGCAGTGCCACCATAAAAGTCCTGGAGAAAAATATAGGCAGTAAATTTTTAGACATCCTACACAGAAATGTTTACTGATACTTCTCCAAGGGCAAAGGAAATCAAAGAACAAATCAACAAATGGGACTATATCAAACTGAAAAGTTTCTGTTCAGCTAAAGAAAACACCAGCAAAATACAAAGGGAACCAACTGTATGGGAAAACATATTTGTCAATGATACCTCAGACAAGGGTTTGATATCCAAAATATATAAAGAACTTATGTGACTCAATATCAGGGAGACAGACAGCCCAATTTAAAAATGTGCAAGGGACCTGAACAGATAACTCTCTGGGGAAGACAACAAAGGGCCCAAAGGCATATGAAAGAATGCTCAACATCACTAGCCATCAGAGAGATGCAAATTAAAACCACAATAAGGTACCACCTCACACCAGTCAGAATGGTCATCATCAACAAATCAACAAACAACAAGTGTTGGCAAGGATTTGGGGAAAAGGGAACCCTTGTGCACTGTTGGTGGGAATGCAGGCTGGTGAAGCCACTATGGAAAACAGTATGGGGTTTTCTTTAAAAACTAAAAATGGAACTGCCTTTTGATCCAGCAATTCCACTACTAGGACTATATCCGAAGAACCCTGAAATACCAATTCATATGAATCTATGTACCCCTATGTTCAGAGCAGCACTATTTACAACTGCCAAGTGCTGAAAACAGCCTAAGTGCCCATCAGTGGCTGATTGGATCAAAAAACTTTGGTACATTTACACAATGGAACACTATACTGCAGAAAGAAAAGAGAAACTCCTACCCTTTGCAACAACGTGGATGGAACTAGAAAGTATGCTTAGTGAAATAAGCTAGTCAGTGAAGGACAAATACCATATGATCTCACCCATTACAGGACAATAATGAACAAAACAAACCAACAAGCAAAACAGAACCAGATACATGATTACAGTGAATAGACCTTTCTTGGGGTGGGGGGAGGAGGAAGCAAAGAAGGGGAACAGTTTAGTCAAGAAATTAGTATGGAGGAACCATGGACATGGACAACACGTGGGATTGACTTTGGAAGGGAGTGGGTGGGTGGGGAAGGGGACAGAGGGGAGGAAAAAGGGGATGGATGTAATACAACAACAATAAAATAAAATTTTAAATAAATTAATTTAAAAAAGAAAATTATAAGACACTGAAGAAAGAAATTGAAGAAGATACAAATAAGTGGGAGAACATATAGTGTTCATGGATAGGAACAATTAATATCATTAAAATGTCCTTAATACCCAGATCAATTTATAGATTCAATGCAATTCCTATCAAGATTCCAGTGATGTATTTCATACAACTAGGACAAATATTTCAAAAATGTATATGGAACCACAAAAGGTCTTGCATAGCAACAGGGCTCTCAAGAAAGAACCAAGTTGGAGGAATCATGCTACCTAACATCAAACTAAACTACAACGTCATAGTAATCAAAACACCCTGATACTGGCATAAAAATAGACACCTAGATCAATGGGACAGAACAAAGAGCCCAGAAATAAACCTACACCTTCATAGTCAATTCATATTTGACAGAGGAAGATAGTTTATTCAATAAATGGTGTTGGGAAAATTGGATAGATAAATGCAAAAAAATGAAACTAGACCACCTTTTTACACTACAGAAAAGAATAAATTCAAAATGGCTCAAAGACTTAAATATTAGACCCCAAACCTGGAAGAAATCCCAGAAACAAACATAGGTGGCAAGATATTGGACATTGCTCGCAGAAATGTTTTTATCAGATATAGCTCCCAGGCAAGGGAAACAAAAGAAAAAATAAACAAGTGGGACTACATCAAACTAAAAGTTTTTGCACATCAAAGGAAATAACAACGAAATAATAAGATAGCCCACCGAATGGGAGAACATATTCACCAATATTGGATAAGGGATTCATATCCAAAATTTATAAAGTATATACAAATTCAACACCAAAAAAACAACTCAATTTAAATATGGGCAAATGACCAGAATAGGCACCTCTCCAAAAGGCTAACAGACATATGAAAAGATGCTCAACATCACTAATCATCAGAGAAATGCAAATTAAAACCACAATGAGATATCACCTCACATAAGTCAGAATGGCTACCATCAATAAATCAGCAAACAAGTGCTGTTGATGATGTGGAGAATGGGGAACCCTTTTGCACTATTGGTGGGAATGCAGACTGGTGCAGCCACTGTAGAAAACAATATGGAGTTACTTCAAAAAATAAAAATTGGAACTACCTTTTGATCCAATGATCCCACTTCTAGGAATATATCTAAAAGAATCTAAAACACTAATTTGAAAGAACGTAAGCAAATCTATGTTTATTGCAGCATTATTTATAATTGCCAAGGTATGCAAGTAGCCCAAGTATCCACCAGTAGATGAGTAGATAAAACCACTCTCGGACATTTGCACATTGGAATTCTACTTCACTGTAAAAAAGAATATTTTACCCTTTGCAACAGTATGGGTGGACCTGGAAAACATTATGCTAAGCAAAATAAGCCAGTCAGAGAAAGACAAATAGCATATGATTTCACTCATATGTGGAATCTAATGAATAAACTAACTAACAAGCAAAACAGAGACAGACTCATAGATGAAAAATAGATGATAGTTAGCGGTGGCAGGGAGATTAAGGTGGGGAGGGATTAAACAAAAAGGAAAAAGGGCTCATGGAAATGGACAACAAAGTGGTGATTCATGGGTGTGGGGGTGGTGGGGTATAAGAGGACTAAATGGTAATAGGGAAAAATACAAAAAAGATTAAATACAATAAATAAATAAACCAACTTTGCATTCCTCAGACAAATCTCACTTCATGGTGTATAATCTTTGTTGTATGTTACTGGATTCAGTTGTGGGCTGATAATTTTTTCATCTTATATTAATAAGGGGTATTGGTCTGTAGTTTTCTTGTTATGTATTTTTTTAAGTTTATTTATTTCATAGAGATAGTGGTAGGGAAGGAGAAAGATGGAGAGAGAGAGAGAGAAACACTGATTTGAGATAGAAACTTCAATTGGTTGCCTCTGGCAGGTGACCAGGGATGGAACCAGCAACATTTCTGCCTGTGGGATGTCACCCAACCATCTGAGCCACACCAGCCAGGGCTTCTTGTTTTGTCTTTCTCTGGCTTTGGTATTAGGGTAATAATGGCCTCATAGAGTCATGTGGGATATATTCTCTCCCTTTTTGTGTGAAAGTCCTTCAGAAGAAGAATTTGTGAGGACTGGTATTTATTCTTCTTTCAAAAAAATTTAAAATTTACCAGTGAAGCTATCTGGGCCTAGATTAATCTTTGTGGAATTTTAAAAAAATTACTAAATCCATCTCTTTACTTGTTATAGATTTATTCATTTTTTTTTTCTTGAATTAGTTTTGGTAGTTTGTATTTTTTTTCTGGGAATTTGTCCATTTCACATAGGTCATCTTATTCGTTGGCACACAATTATTCATAGCATTTTTGAATACTCCTTTATGTTTTTGTATGGTTGGTAGTATTGTCTCCTTTTCATTCCTGATTTTATTAAATCCTCTTCTCGTCCCTTTTGATCAATCCAGCTAAAAGTTTGTCAGTTTGTTGTCTTTTTCCAAAAACACAAAATTTTGATTTTGTTTACTTTTTCTGTTTTTTTATTCCTTATTTCATTCCTTGTTTTCCATTATAGCCTTTATTCTTTCCTCTCTTCTTCTTACATTAGGTTTAGTTTGCTGTTCTTTTTCTTGTTTCTTAAGGTGACAGTTTTAGTTATTGATTTGATCTCTTATACATTTTGGTGTTTACAGCTATAAGTTTTCCTCTAAGCGCTGCTTTAACTGCCTCCCATATATTTTGGTGTTGTAGTTTTATTTTTTCAAAACATATCATAATATTTTCTAACTTCCTTTGTGATGTTTTCTTACTCTTTACTTATGAATGTTATTTAATTTCCAAATATTTGTAAATTTCCCAGCTACTCACTTGTTCTAATTTTATTTCATTTGGTTGAACTATACAATTTGTATAATTTCAGTCATTTTAAGCTCATTGAATTTTGTTTTATGGTCTACTCTGTTACCTATTTTAGAAAATGTCCCACGTGTATTGAGCATGCCATTAAGACCCAAAAGGTCATATCAATTCTTTTCCTAGCTTTTTAGAGTATACAATGATATACAAAATTTTGCTCTCTATAGCTTCATTTCCCCCTCTTTTTGCTCTTATTGTCACTCAAATCATATGTTGTGTGCTCATCAACAGTTTTATAATTATTCTTTTTGCTGCTTTTACATTTATACTGTCTTTTATATTTACCTACATTACATAGTTACCTTTACTGGTGTATTTAGATTTGAGTTACTGACAAGTGTTCTTTAGGATTTATTGTAGTAATTTCTTTGGTTTGCCTCACAGTGAATTTTTTCCCACAAGCCAGTGACACCTGGGACACTCAGGATCTAAGCTGGAAACTCCTTCCAACAGTCACAGACAGTGAAGGACAGTGTGCATTGTCTTCCCTTCTTGTTTAGTTTACAGAGCCTGAGAATATTTATGTGACAACATATTTGGGGTAGGTGGGCTTCTTCATCTGCCCTAGGGGTTGAACCATGTGTGGTCTGAGCCAGGCACAGTCCCTCTGTCGGTGTTCTCAGTCAGTGTAGAGCAGCATGTGGTCCAGGGCCTTGCGCCATACAGTAAACGATGGTAGAGGTGAGCTCCTTGTGCTTTCAATGCAGTTGCTTGAGCAAGTGATGCTAGCACCTGTGGCAGCCTTCTTGTGACTGTGAGATAATAAGCTTAAGATGAAAGATGGCTGAGCCAAAAGTAGAGCGAGCCTGGGTCTCTCTACTTTTGAGTACTGCACCTGCTCTGATGCCACCTGGATGCCACCTGAATTCTTCTCTGGCAGCTGAGGCAAGATGGAGCAGAGCAGGCGATGAGAGGGTGGATGCCAGCCATCTGGAAGAGGTTCACAGAGGGTCTATTGGTTCACAAAATGTACCCTACCATTCTTTTAAAATATTTTATTTATTTAATTTCAGAGAGAAAAGAAGGGAGGGAGAGGAACATCACTTAGGTACATCTTGCATACCATAAATGGGGGACCTAGCCTGCAACCCGGGCATGTGCCCTGAAGGGGAACAAAACCAGCAGCCATTCGATTCTCAGGCCAGTGCTCCATCCACTGAGCCACACCAGCCAGGGCTGTACCCCTTCACTTTAAACAGTTAGAGGTCCACTCAGGTTTCTAGGACTCTTGCCTAATTCATCCAAATGCTCCCAATCACTATAATAGGTTACATGGTAGATGTAACCTATTCCTCCTCTTTTTAGCTTGACCCTTGTGCATTATGTATTGTAAATCCATCTTATGAATAAGAAACAGTGGATTAGAAAGACTAAGTTGTCCAAGATCAAGCTCAGAATGAGGAATCAAATCTGGTTCTCTGCTCATGAGTTTTCAAGACTAAACCTCTTGACTCCCTCCAGCTAACACTTCTTCTTGTGGTTTTTCAACAATAATTGCCTGTTGCCATTACTACCAACCTATAGATCTGATGAATCCCATTTAAATCCCAGTATGAGTTTCAGACTGGGGGTTGATGGAGTCAGGGTAACTCGATTTGTTTCACATGAACTTGGTGAGTAAAGGAGCACTGTGCTTGGTGGGGGCTGGGCTGGAGAGAAGACAGAGGAGAGAGGCTCTGTAGGTTGGCATCCGGTGGGGGGCACCAGTCATGTGGAACTCAGGGTGTGCAACACAGTGGGGACCCTTTATACTCAAGTGATTTGGTTTCCTCAAGGAGGATGGGCTCCAGTAAGGAGAAATGGGGATTCTCACACACACACACACACACACACACACACACACACACACAGAAAATGGAGAGAGAAAAGTCCCCTATAGTAACCTTACCAGCCAGGCCATCATCTACTGTGTTTTTGGAGACTTTACTGCCTTTGTTGTTAGAGAGACAGGTTGTTACTGCTGGGCCTGTTAGAGGCTGTGAGGGGTTTTGTTGTTATTACAGTTACACTGAGATATAATTCATATACCATACACTTACTTGAAGTGTATAATTGAGTAGTAATTAAGGTATATTACATAGCTGTGCAACCATCATATTTAGAATATTTTTGTCACCCCCAAAAGAAATACTCTCCCCTTTAGTAGTCACCTCCATGTTTTATCTTTTGCTTAACATTATTTTGCAAGCATTTTCCTGTTGCACAATAATCACCTTAACTGCCCTGACTGGTGGCTGCTAGCAAAGGATTTTGGGGGAGGGAATGGCCCAGCGGGGGTTCTAGAATGCCAATGGTGGGACTGGGAAGACTGAGGCCGAGAAAGAGCTGAGCAAGTGACAGGAGACTGCGGGGGAGAGGGAGCGAGGGACAGGACCTTGGGTGGAGAGCTGCAAAGCTCTGGAAGCAGAATTCGCAGCACTACCTACTAAAACGTCGGGAAAGATGGAGGAGGTGGGTGTCTGCACCCTCCCTGGGGTGGGTGGGAAGTAAGGTCAATAACTGAGTCCCAGAAGGAGAGAAAGCACAGGTTTAGAAGAGAGTTAAAAATGAGCTTGATTGCAGACTTGCTGGGTTTGGGGGCCTCCGGCTCTCGTGGTGGAGTCCCAAAGTTGCGGGCTATGGGATGCTTGGGTTTGGGCAGGGAAAAGGTTTGGGGTTAAGAGTGTAAGGCCACACGTGGGGCCTGGGGGGGCCTGAGCTCACCCTGAAGAGCACTGGCACTTTGGTGGGGGGAGGGGGCTAGGAATGAAGGATGCAGAGCATGTCAGGAGGTAGAAGAAGCCAGAGCTGGAGTCGCTGTGCTGCGGCATGGAAGGCGGAGGAGCTGGAGGCTGGCGTGCTACAGCCCGGGGGCGGGGCGGGGGGACGCAGCATCTGAGGGGTCCTCGCTTGACGTACCCAGCCTGTGTCCCTTAGCTGCCAGAGTTTGGGCTTCTCTGTCCCCTCCCTGCAGCATCTCAATCCAGTTAGCAAGGTGAGCCCTGTCTGTCCAGTGGGGTCCGCAGGGTTCAGGTGAGAGAGCTTCCAAAGGGTCCTTAACTCGCCGGGTCCTCGGGCGGTGGGCTGGCGGGGACCAGCGGGCGACCCCAGCAGAGTCGGGTCTCAATCCCCTGAGCGGTCTGGACTCCGCGCCGCCCGGGGTTGGGAGACAGCGCGACAGCCTGGAACACGCCCACGGAGCTAGAGCATTAGGGACAGTTGCGGAACATAACTTTGTTAGATACTGTCACCACTGAACACCTCGGGAACCTACACCGCGCCGCAGCGCTGCCCGCGGCGGAGACCACCTCGGCCCCTCGGACCTCTGCTGGGGAAGGGGCGGGGCTCGGCTGGGAGTCTAATACAGGCGGCCACCCCGGCCAATAGGCGTCGCCACCCATACACAGTCCCGCCTCTGAGTCGGGGCTCGGGGTGCTGGAGCCGGGCGGGCGGGTCCCACGCCAGATGCGGCCGGCAGACTCGCGGTCCGGGCGCCCCGGCCATGCTCAGCGGGGCCCACGCGGCTGCCCAGCGCTCGGCGCGGCCGGGTTAGGCAACGCCGCCGGCCATGCCGCTGGAGGCGCCGGACGCGCTGTACGTGGCGCTAGAGCTGGCCATCGCCGCGCTGTCGGTGGCGGGCAATGTGCTGGTGTGCGCCGCGGTGGGCACGTCGAGCGCGCTGCAGACACCCACCAACTATTTCCTGGTGTCTCTGGCAGCGGCGGACGTGGCCGTGGGTCTGTTCGCCATCCCCTTTGCCATCACCATCAGCCTGGGCTTCTGCACAGACTTCTACAGCTGCCTCTTCCTCGCCTGCTTCGTGCTCGTGCTCACGCAGAGTTCCATCTTCAGCCTGTTGGCCGTGGCCGTCGACAGGTACCTGGCCATCCGTGTCCCACTCAGGTGAGGCGCACAGCGGCTGAGAGCCCCGTTGAAGCCCTGCCATAGACCGTGCGCTCCTGGAACCGGCCAGGCTGCGGCACTCGGGGCGCTCTAACCATGGTTTCCCACCCTGGGAAACACCAGCCGCCACCAGAGACGCGTGCACCCGGTCTGGCCAGACCCTCGTCGGGTCCCGGGCTGGGTTCCCGAGGGCTGTGCTCAGATGCGCACTCTCTATAAGAATTGCGTAGGGACAACAGGGGGTCCTCAGGTCCCGTGTGTGTCACGGAAACTTCCGGGAAGAGACTACCATCTCTGGCGGGTGGAAGGAGGCCCGGGAGCAAGAGGTTTGCTGATTGTATCTACTTTGAGGCAGAACTGTTTCTTTCCTTCCACTCCTCTCGCGGCCAACAGGAGGTGTGGGTGGGGGGTAGAGCGGCGGCCCTGTGGGTGCTGGGAGTCCAGAAAGACAGGCCGGGTAGTTTCCAGGGCAACTTTGGACTCTGGGGATTGAGTTACTAACAACCCAGCTTCAGAAAGTACCTGGCGCAAAAATAAGGGCCAGGCTGCCTTGGGCGAGAAGGTGTCAGTTAACTTTGGAGGATGCTAGAACAGGTGTCCCTGTATGCTTAATGGTGACTCAACTCACCTCCATATACTTTTTTTTTTTTTAATATTTTATTTATTATTTCCAGGGAGAGAGGCAGAGAGGGAGAGAGGGAGAGAAACATCCATGCATGGTTGCCTTTCACCTGCCTCCAGCTAGGATCTGGCTGGAGACCTGACTTGCAACCTGGTCATGTGCCCTGGCTGGGAATCGAACCAGCGACCTTTGGGTTTGCAGGCTGGCGCCTTATCCACTGAGCCACCAGCCAGGGCTTAAAGTCCATATACTTTAAAAAGAGATAAAGTGTTTCTCCCCTTCATGCTGATGTGTAACCTTGCTTATCCCCGCTGCCCTGTCCCAGTTGGCTGGGAGAGGGCACCAGGAGTTCAGAACTGAAGATCTTATCTTAAGGGTCCTCACTTTCTCCCACACTGAGAAAATGTAGGATTCAGGGGATGGAGCCAGCTAGAAACAGGAGATGAGCCCAGCTGTGGCTGACCAATGAATTCAGACATGAAAGTGAGAGCAGGTGTGTCCGAGAGCCTCAGGGCTTGTTTATGCTCTCTCTTTAGTGTCTGGGTTCCTTTGGCATTTCTGAGTTGGGTGAGTTTGGGATTTCTTTGGATTTAGGGATGAAAGAGGAAACTGTCGTAGCAGTAGGAAGGAAGAAAAGGAATTAACTTGAGTGCTGATTCTGTGAGGTGGTTTATATTAAATTTATATTCTTTAATTCTTTCGGGAATTCCAGAAAGGAGGTAGTACCTGAGGCTGGCTTGCAGGTGAGGGAGATGAGAGCGTCTTGACCAGAATGGTGCATTTGGAGTGAGTCTGTGAGTCAGGGTTTGAACTCAGAGCTGGCACTATGGTCCTGCTGTGCCGTCAGGCTGCCTTGCAGGCCTTTTTGTACAGCATCAGTGTTGGGATGTGGGCAGAAATCTTACTGCCATTTCTAGGTGCCAATCCTGCCTACAGTGAATTGGTGGTTGGAAGAGAAACATAAATGAGGGACCTGCCCTGGAGAATGCTCCCAGCAGCCTTTTTAGCAGACAGACATGTTGAGCCTGCCCCTGTGGGTGGGTCCTGAGCCCTAACCTGAACAGGAACCTCCTGCTTTACTGGGCTGTGAGCCTGATCTGCATGTCTGGGCCTTTCCGTGGGCTACCCTTGGCAACTAGCCAGGAGGCCCCATACGTCCCATCAGGTGTGACAGCGCCCAGGGATTTCCAAGGTTTGGTGGAGCTTGGCATGCTCCTCCCTCAGGATCCCTTTCCTGCCTCTTGGTCCTGTGGGTTACTTGGTGGCCTTTTGGACTGTTTGCATGCAGCAGGCGGTCACAGCCGCAGCCCTGAGTTACCCACATAACAGAAGGCTGTGGGCTTGCCCCTGGAAGAGGTCCAAAGAGGCCCCAGCTTAGTGGGAGTTACTGGGAGAATCCCCTGTATAGAGCAGGAATTCCATAAAAGTTTCAATCTGTTAGTTCTTGTCCCAGTTTATGCTGGGTGGAGTTCTGAAAACAATGGGTGTGGGTGAGTTAAGGAGAAAGAAATGTGAACCACTGGCCCCTCACTTCTCCTTTGCATTTGCTAAGGGCTGCAGATGGGAAGTAGAGAGGGTGGAGTGCTCTGTGGAGAGCCACCAGGCAGCTGGTGCAGCCCCTGCCCACCCTCCTGTCCTGCCTGCTCACAGGAGTGCAGAGATCTGGAAGAGGTGTGTGCTGGCAGCCCCAGTTCCCTGTGCTTGAAGATATGGGCATTTGAGCTGTCCCCAGCACCCACTGCCCCTTTTAGGTTGGAAAGGTGTCCCAGCACACAGAGCTCCCGGGCCTACCTTGGGGCTGGGGCCCAGGGCAGCCCTCCTTCCTCAGCAGTTTATCACTTCCTGCCTCTGAGGACCTGGCTCCTATGGGCAGGCTAGTGTGCTGATTACAGGGCCCCACCAGGCCCTACTGAGCTCAACTGTGGTGTGTGGTGTGTGTGTGTGATTCCCATGTCAGTGTCTTTAACTGGGGACTTCTGGTCCCACCAAAGTTTGAGACCCTCTTGGGGTCACGAAGCCTTGAGGTTCCCCATCACTTTATGGACACACGAGTGTGGCCCAGCTCAGACCTGGCTGCAAGGCCCGCCTTGGGGTCAGACACCTCCAGGTGGGAGTCAGGTTGGGAGTGCCCTTTGGGGAGGGGGTGTCTTCCCTGTAAAGTAAGCAGTGACGAAGGTGAGGTCCAGGCACTAAGGGCAAACTCAACCCTTGGACTGGCCCCAGGTCCCACCCATTTACCAGTGCTGTGGGCTTGGAGCCATGTGTGCCCCAAGGCTCCAGTGCTTGGCTGGAGTCCAGCTCAAAGCTGCGGAGGCTCCACCCCTTCCGGCTTGCCACCTGCTGCCAAGGTGTTTACCTGCACAGGGACAGTGCAAGAGGAAAGGGAGCCCTGAGGTGATGTTGGGCACAAAAATGATGGCTTTGGTTGGACTTGAAAAGGAGGCATGTCTGCTTAGATCAGGCACTGCCTTAGCCTTCTGAGTGGGTCTGTCTGCCAACAGGAAAAGGGTTCACTGCCGTGAGTTCGAGTCCCAATAGTTCCTGATGTTCCCAGCGCTGGGTTCAGGCAAAGGGGTGCCATTGAGGCAGGTGCACGCAGCAAGCCAGGTGCAGGCTCCTGTCAGAGCTCAGGGTACCTGTGTTGGGAGTGTGTCTGCCTAGGCTGCTCCAACTTGCACTTCATTCCCAGGCTGGTTCCAGCAGGAGCCCTTCCTCCTCCCTAATCTGAGCTGGGTCCTCAGTTCCCTTTATGCCACACTCTCAGGTGGGTTGGGACTGGGTGGTGGGTGCTTGAGTCACCTCTGTCCATCAGCCTTCCCCGCCCTGTTCTGGACTCCATCTCTCTGCCCCGTGGTGCTCAGTATCCTGGGGAGCTGAGGAGGGTATTTTCCAGGGCTTGGCTGGGTCCACCAACAGACCAGAAGTGGTATGTTTGTCCAGGAGCCCTGACCCCCAACCCCCACCCTGGACTCCTTAGCAGCTTTTTCTCTTGCCTTACTTGTTGGGTCTGTGATAGGTGCTAAAGACCTCTCAGCAAGACTTGATGTCTTTGATAAAAGTGTGACCTCCACTTAGCTGACTGAACTGGATTTAGGGTGGGAGCTAGCAGGGGGTTTTGAGTGTTTTTTTTTTAAGCTTTTTCTCTTTTTTTATTTTTATTGAGCTATTGTTCTCATATGATAAGATTCACCCTTACTATTGTTTCAAAATAAAGCTAGGAGAGTTTTTCAGCTCTGGGTCCTACCTGCCCCCAGCTTTCCCAAGAACCCCTTCTTGGGCCCCCTTTGCCACATCAGTATTTTCTTTCTCATCTTCATCATTCCCACTGTAGTGGGTTGAATGGGGACCCCAGAACCTGAGAATAGGACCATGTCTGGGAAAGGAATGACTGTTTCCTTACATGGCTTTTGAGTGGAGGAACTCATCCTGGATTATCTGGTGGCCCCTAAATGCAGTCACATCCTTATGAAATAGACATGCAGAAAGGAGGAGGCTGGATGAAGATGGAGGCAGAGATTTGGGTGTTGGGACAATCGCAACAGATTCTCCCCTAGCATCTCTGCAGGGAGCCCAGCCCTGCCCAGGCTGTTCTTTCAGGTTTCTGGCCTCCAGAATTCGGAGAGAAGCGATATTTTAAGCCACCTACTTTGTGGCACTTTGTTGCTTAGACCCAGGAAACCACCATTATTGTATGAATATGCTTAAATTAACTCTGCGTTGACCAAATACCGTCTCTGCTTACTGGCTCATCCGTGGTTTCTCTTCCCAGTAAACTTTTCCAGCAAGTCATCCAGTTTCATGGTCTCCCCTTATGTGGTCACCGTGGTGGCACTGAACTGTTCCTGTCAGGTCACCCCTACAAGGACTATTTTTTTGGTTGAAGCTAATGGTCACTTCTTGGATGTTATCACCCATGTCCTCTTAGCAGCTTGTGATCATCATGGACCCCCCACCCTGCTCACTCCACCCACTTCCCTGTGACCATTCTTTCCCCTGCTGCCTGAGAGGAAGATGTGAAACATGAGTCAGAGCACATCAATCCAAACGCCCCACTCTGGCCTCAGGCTCTGCATGACCTGCCCCTGTCTACCCCAGCTTGCCCTTCCCTCCCTCCCTACCTCACTTGCCAAGGCAGAGCCAGGCTAGCCCAGGTTCCCTCACCAGCCTTGATCTTTGTCCTGCCCTTCCTCAGTTCCCCCACCGGAAGAGACCTTTCCCAGCCACTTTATTTACTTATCACTGCTTGTTGTTAAATGACATCTTTCCTAGATTGTGGTCCCTTTTAACCAGAGTGTGGGCATTGTGAGGGGAAGGGCTCCGTCTCACATTCAAGGACCCAATACTTGGCATCATGGCAGGCCTGGGGTGGGGACCCATATTTTGAATGAATATGTGAGTGACTGGTGAAGGATGTGTGTTCCAGTGTGTCAGGCCTGGGGGAATCTGGGACAGTGTGTGTGAGGTGGGGGCACTATGCCAAAAAAAGGGGAGGGAGGGTCTAAGATGGCAGACCCCAGTAATGGGCAGAGTTCTCTGGTGAAATGATGTTAGAAAAAGATGGTCCAATAAGTCCAATAAGGGAAGAAAAGAGGAGACATCATTTTCTGGAAGGATCTCTCAAAGGCTTGAGGAGAACTGGCAGGGACACTGCCACAGGAGCTGGGGGTGTCGCCTCAGGCCCAGGTTTGGGGCTGTCCTCCGTAAGCCCAGGATGTCTGCTCTCTAGGTGAGGGAACATTTCCTCAGGACTGGAGATAAAGTCACCCGGCTCAGGAGGAGGGTGGGGCCTGGGTACCATTCTGCTGTTACTTACCCTTGTAGTCAGCTTACACTCCTTTGCACTCCACCTCCCATCCTGGAGCAATGACTCAACCAGCCCCAGCTGCTGCGGGCCATCAGTGCTATTAGGAGCCTCTAGTCGGCTGCCAGCTTGTTCCTTAGCAATTTAGTTCCCCCTGGGCACCCATGTACCCAAGTAGAGTCTAAGGCCTGAGCTGGCATAACCAGTGAGGCCTCCAGAACTATCTGAGAACCTGGTGGGAATCAGGGTAATCCATTCTGGAGGGTCTCTGGAGGGCCCATCCCCTCACTGGGGGTGGAGTGCAGCCTGCTGGCCAGTCTTCAGGTGCCTTGGGAGCCTGCAGCAGGGAAGAGAGGGCCAGGGAGTCTGTGAGCACTCAGGGCTGTGGGAGGGAGCACAGAGCTCTTCCAGAAGGGTGGGAAGAAGGGTTGGGCTGCCCTCAGGGCAGAGGGCACCCCCTGCAGATGGGCCACAGCCCCCACTGCTCTGCGCCTGGAAGATGGTGAGCCTGCCCTGGGCAGCACTGGCAGGGCAGCACCTGGCCTTGGCCTCAGCACTGTTCCAGAGAATTCTGAAAAGCATAGGTGGCTACCTTTGCTCATCTGGAGAACAACTGTGTGTAAAAGGACAAAAGTTAACATTTTCACATGGCAGCATCTGCACACCTTCCTTGGTAGTGGTGGGCACAGATCTCCTGCCTGGTGGGGACTTCCCTGCCAGGCACAGTTTCATAAGTTAGCTTGGAACCACAGTTGCAAGGACAGATAAGAAGAATTGTGTCCTCAGACACTCTGGATATCAGAATTTTTAATACTGTGAACAGCAGCTGCTGTCTTGAAACTTTTCTGTGTGTCAGGGACCTTACGTGCCTTATCTCATCTAACCTTTACACTAACCTCACAGGGGAATATGTCCCAGCTATTACACAGGTGGGAAGGCCCAGACTCAGGGAGTTAGGATTTACCCAAGGTCATACAGATGTCAAGACTGGGTATACCTACCTTCCTAGGATGTGATCAGCTGAAAATCACCCAAAAATACCCCCTTAATGAGTGGTCCCTTCTAGGAGTAGATGAGGGAAGAAAACTATAGCTAAAGGGTAATGATGAAATGAGGAAGAAGAAAGCAAACCCTTGGCCAGTGAGCATAAAGTGTCCCTGAACTGGGCTAAGCTGCTACAAGGACCATAGGAGAGCTTCTCTTGCCCTTCCTTCCTCAGGCCTGTTCTGATGCTGAAGATTCTTGATTGGCTTTGGGCACGGACTTCAGAGGGGCTCTTCTCCCCTTAGGGCTTCGGTGGGTTGCTCTTGACTGCTGAGGCAGACAGGTGGAGACACTGCCACTGGAGGCAGGAATGTCATGGCAAATACCATGACATCTTCAACCAGATGAAAGTTGAGAATGGCTCCAGGATGGGTTTTTAGAGGGAGGAGAGTGCTTTTTCTAGGGACTGGTGCTGAGTTTGCGTGTGAGATAAATCAGAGGAAGGAGCATTTGGAGCTGAGGTGGAGTACATGCCCAGAAGCCAAGCCAGAGAGCCAGTTTGGGCTCCACAGCCAGAAGTGTGGCTGAGGGGTTGAGAGCAGGTGGTCAAGGAGGACTCAGACACTCTCTGAGGAACATGGGTCTTTTCCTCAAGGTACTGGTAAGTCTGTGAAGGAGATTTTTTTTTAAGTTTTTTTTTTAATTCTCACCTGAGGACATTTTTTATTACTTTTAGAGTGAGAGGAAAGGAAAGAAAAAAATCAATGTGAGAGAGAAACATAGATTGGTTGCCTCTTGTACATGCTCAGATAGGGAATTGGAGCTGCCAGCTAGGTCATTGCTCTGACCAGAATTGAACCCACAACCCTTTGGTTATGGGATGATGCTCCAACCAGCTGAGCCACACTGCCAGGGCAAAAGAGGTTTTTTTTGTTTTGTTTTTTTAGTTTTTAAAAAATTATTATTGTTTTCGTTTTCACAGAAATCAACCAATCTGCATGGAAGTAAATATTCAAAAGTCCAGAAGGGCACAAAAGGGAAAGTGACTATCTTTCCCTTATGTCTCTGCCCCTCATCTATCCCTCTGCTGGGCAGCCCTCCCAGACTGTTTCTGATGGCATTTTTTCTGAGGGTCAGTCCACTCTTTGTGGCAACACCTGGGTGTGTGCTGCTGTCTTGATTTTTTTTTTTCAAATTAATCATTTCTGTTTTCCAATTACAGTAGCTATACATTGTTATATTTATTTCAGGTCTGCACCCCAGTGATTAGGCAGTACATAACTTACTAAGTGATCGTCTTAGAAAATCTTGCACCCACCTGACATCTACATTGAGATACTATTGACTATTCCCTATGCTGTAGTATTTTACATCCCTGCGACTATTCTGTAACAACCAACTTGTACTTCTTAATCCCTTTACTTTCTAACCCATCCCACTGAACCCCCTTCCATCTGGAAACTGCCAAATGTTCCCTGAATCTATGTTCTGCTTATTTGTTTATTTTGTTTTTTAGATTCAATCGTAGATAGATATATGTTTATTCCCATTTTAATATTCATATGTTCTTTCTTTTTCTTTAAGAAGATCCTTTAACATGTTTTGTAATACTAATTTGGTGGTGATGAACTTCTTTAGCTTGGTCTTGTCTGGGAAGCTCTTTATATGTCCTTTGATTCTAAATGATTGCTGGATAGAGTAACCTTGGTTGTAGGTCCTTGTCATTTATTACTTAGAATATTTACTGCCAGTCCCTTCTGGCCTGTAAAGTTTTTGTTGAAAAGTCACCTGCCAGTCTTCTGGGAGCTCCTTTGTAGGTAAAAAACTGCTTTTCACTTGCTGCTTTTAAGATTCTCTCTTGAGGAGGATTCCAGATGGTGGAGGAGTAAGTAGAGTTACATCATTCTCCTCCCAGGACCAACCTGGAATTTCAGCTTAATTGTGGAGAAATCATCCAGAATAACCAACTGAACACTAGATGGAGAGAAGCCTTATAACCACAGACAGAACAGAAGAGGCTGCTTCATCACAACATGACTGGTAGGAAATGCAGAGATGTGAAAGGGCTGGCTAGGCTCCCACAGGAGGCAGCTGAAGGAACGGAGAAACAGCTCAGCAGCCAGGGGTTGCACCTGCAAATGATCAGGTCTAAACCCCCAAGCAACAAAGCTGAGAGTAAAACAGCATTCGGCTGTGAAAGTGAAAAGCTGCGGGGTTTTGCCTGCCTGAAAGAGACAGCTAGAGACACAAATAGTCCTTAAAGGGACCATGCACAAAAATACATCAGCACCCACCTACCCTGGTCTCCAATAGAGGGAGGGCAGAATGGACTGGAGAAACTCTAAGGAGAGTTTGGGGCAGTGGCTTCGAGAACAGAAATGAGGCAGCAGCCAATGGGGCCCCAATGCTGATTCATCCTCATACTGAAGGAAGACAACAGGAATTAATCTGCCTCACCAGGAGGTGCTTAAGTCTGATAGCTATCACAGATTCATTGGATTAACATCTGAAGGAGACAAAGACAGAGGATCTCTGGTAGTCTAGAACAGACCAAATCACTCCAGACTGGGACACAATCTAATGTTACCAGAGGCAGACCCAGGAAGTAAACAAAGTGCATCCCTACAATAGTATACAAGATGTGGTGGGCCGAGTCATTCAATCAGCTAGCCAGAGGGAAGGACCTACCAAAGAACAACACAACAACCAAAACCCAAGTACAACTAGATGGCCCAAATAAACAGCATAAAGGGCATCCCAAGAGTATCAATTTCAGGAGGTCAAAGAGACTGTACCACTGAATCCCACAGGTCTCCTACCATAGAAGGTCACACCATGAAGATAGGAAGTCAAAGCAGACCAATCTAAGAAGCAGAAACAAACAAGAGTCACCTAAAATGGGTAGACAAAGAAACACCCCCCATCAAAAGGAAAGGAGGAATCTCCAGAAAGAGTGATAAATGAAATAGAGGCAAGCAAACTATCAGACATGGGATTCAAAATAAGGATTACAGAGAATCTCAATGAGCTCAGTGAAGTGAAAGAAAACTACAAAGAACTCCAGGCAAGCTACAAGGAAATTAATGACAACTACACCAGCATTAAAAAGATACAGAAACTATCAATAAGAGCCAAGAGTAAATGAAGAATATAATTTCTGACCTGAAGAACACAGTAAAAGGAATCAAAAGCAGGCTAGGTGAAGCAGAGGATAGAATCAGCAAGCTAGAGGACAACATAGAAAAAAATTCCTAGACAGTGCAATGCAATGAAAAAAGACTGAAAATAATGAAGAGGTTTTAAGAAAGCTGTAGGACAACAGAAAATGTAATAATATCTGTATCATAGGGATGCCAGAAGGAGTAGAAGAGGAACAAGGAATAGAAAACCTGTTTGAAAAAGTAATGACAGAAAACTTTCCTAACCTGATGAGAGGAGAAGCCGTGCAAGTCCATGAAGCACAGAGGGTCTCAATGAAGATTAACTCAAAGAGGTCCACTCCAAGAAACATCATAATTAAAACGGCAAATTTCAAAGACAAAGAGAATCCTAAAGGCAGCAAAAGAGAAACAGCTAATAACATATAAGGGGGCTCCAATAAGGTTATCAGCTGATTTCTCAGCAGAAACACTGCAAGCCAGAAGGGAATGGCAAAAAATATTCCAAGCAATGAAAAGCAAAAATGTACTCTACCCAGCAAGGTTCTCATTCAAAATGGAAAGGGAAATAAAAAGTTTCCCAGACAAAAGAAAAAATAATAATAATAATACATCTCCATCAAATCAGTACTGCAAGAGATGGTAAAGGATCTGCTTTAAGAAGATGAGGAAACAAAGAGAGACAGAGAGGAACACAGGTACAAAGGGGAAGGGGAAAAATGACAGTGAATAAGTACCTATCAATAATAACCTTAAATGTAGGTGGATTAATGCACCAATCAAAAGATGCAGACTAGTTGAATGGATAAGAAAACATGATCCACATATATGACGTCTACCAGAGACCCACCTCAGAACTGAATATCTATACAGGTTGAAATTGAAGGGATGGAAAAAATATATTTCAAGTAAATGAACATGAAAAAAAATGGGGTAGCAACACTTATATCAAACAAAACAGATTTTACAACAAAAGACATAAAAATAGACAAAGAAGGACATTTCATAATATTTAAGGGAACAATCCATCAAGAAGATATAATCCTTGTAAGCATATATGCACCCAAATAGGAGCACCCAAATATATAAGGAAAATCTTAGAGGACTTCAAAAACACACTTATAGTAGGGGATTTTAACACTCCATTGTTAACAATGGACAGATCTTCCAAGCAAAGAAACACTAAGGATATTATGGCATTGGAAAACACTGTAGATCAAATGGACTTAATTAATATATACAGAACTTTTCACATTAAGGAAGCAAAGTACATTCTTTTCCAATACACATGGAACATTGTCAAAGATAGACCACATGGTAGGACACAAAACAAGCCTCCATAAATTTAAGAAAATTGAAATTATAGTAACCATCTTCTCAGTTCACAATGACTTGAAACAAGAAACCAACCTCAAAGAAAAAGCCCCAAAACATTCAAATTCATGGAGACTGAATAACATGCTATTAAATCACGAATGGGTTAACAATGAGATCAAGGAAGAAATCAAAGTTTTTGGGAACAAAAATAAACACACAACAGCCCAAAATTAATGGGGTATAGCAAAGGCAGTCCTGAGAGGGAAGTTTGTAGCAATACAGACCTACCTAAAAAAGATAGAAGAATCTCAAATAAATGACCTAACCCTATAGCTACAAGAACTAGAGGAACAACAACATACAATACCAAGATCAAGCAGAAAAAAGGAAATAAGATCAGAGCAGAATTAAATGACATAGACTAGAAGAACAATTCAAAGAATCAATAAATACAGGTGCTAGTTCTTTGAAAAGATAAACAAAATCTTCGAGCCTTTACCCAGACTCATCAAGAAAAAAAAGAGAGAGGACCCAAATAAGTAAAATCAGAAATGAAAGAGGAGAAATCACAGCTGGTACCACAGAAACACAAAGGATTGTAAGAAATTCCTTTAAATAACTATATGACAACCTGGGTGAAATGGGAAAATTTCTGGAAATATATAACCTTCCAAAACTGAGTCAAAAAGAAACAGAAAACCTGAATAGACTGATAACAACTAGTGAAATTGAAGCAGTAATCAAAAAACTCCAGGCACGCAAAAGCCCCAGACTAGAAGGCTACATTCGCAAATTTTACCAAACATTAAGGAAGAACTAACTCCTATTCTTCTCAACCTATTCCAAAAATTCCAAGAAGGAAGACTCCTAAACTCTTTCTATGAGGCCAGTATCATTCTAATCCCCAAACCAGGTCAAGACACAATCAAGAAAGAAAACTATAGGCCAATTTCTCTGATGAACGTAGATGCTAAAATTCTTAACAAAATATTGGCAAACCAGATCCAACAATACATTAAAAAGGTGATATACCATGATCAAGTGGGATCCACCTCCGGGATGCAAAGATGGTATAATATTCAGAAATCAATAAAGGTAATACACCACATAAACAAATGAAAAACACAAACCATATGATCATATCAATAGATGCTGAAAAAGTATTTGATAAAGTATAGCACCTATTTATGATAAAAATGCTTAGCAAAGTGAGAATAGAGGGAGCATACTTCAACATAATAAAGGCCATATATGGGAAACCTGCAGCCAATGCCATACTCAATGGGCAAAAGCTAAAAGCTTTCCCCCTAAGATCAAGAACAAGACAAGACTGTTTACTCTCTCCGCTTATATTCAACATAGTTTAGGAAGTTCTCGCCATAGCAATCAGACAAGAAAATGGAATCAAAGGTATCCAAATTGGAAATGAGGAAGTAAAACTGTCATTATTTGCATATAACATGATAATATAGAAAACCCTATAGACTCCACCAAAAAACTACTCCACATAATAAGTGAATTTGGCAAAATAGATGGATACAAAGTCAATATCCAGAAATTAAAGGCAATTTTGTATACCAATAGTGAAACATCAGAGATAGAAGCTAGAAAACAAATTCCATTTACCATAGCAACAAGAAAAATAAAGTACTTAGGAATAAACTTAACCAAGGAGGTAAAAGACCTGTACTCATAAAACTACAGAACACTGAAGAGAGAAATTAAGGAAGATACAAATAAATGGATGTATATACCATGCTCATGGATGGGAATAATTAACATCATTAAAATATCCATAGTACCCCAAGCAATTTATGGATTCAACGCGATCCCTATTTAAATACTAATGACAGCCCTGGCTGGAGGCTCAGTGCATAGGGGCTGACCTGCAAACCCAAAGGTCACTGGTTCAATTCCTAATCAGGGCACATAACCAGGTTACAAGGTAGGTCTCCAGCTAGATCTGTAGCTGGAGGCAGGTGAAAGGCAACTATACACTGATGTTTCTCTCCCTTTCTTCCTCCCTCCCTGCCCTTCTCTCTAAAAATAATGAATTTAAAAATCTTTAAAATACTAATGACATATTTCACAGATTTAGAAGAAATGCTTAAAAAACTTATATGGAACAAAAATGACCACGAATAGCCACAGCAATCTTGAGAAAGATGACCAAAGTAGGAGGAATCACAATACTGGATATCAAAGTATACCACAAGGCCACTGTCATCAAAACAGTCTGGTACTGGCATAAGAATGGACTTATAAATCCATGGAACAGAATAGAGAGCCCGGAAACAAACCCAGGTCTCTATGGTCAGTTAATATTTGACAAAGGGGGAAAGAGCATAAAATGGAGTGAAAATAGCCTGTTTAATAAGTGTTGTTGGGAGAACTGGATAGGGATATGAAAAAAACTGAAACTATACTACCAACTTACACCATACACCAGAATAAACTCAAGATGGATAAAAGACTTAAACATAAGCTCTGCCACCATAAATGTCCTAGAGAAAAACATAGGCAGTAAAATTTCAGATATTCCATATAGCAATATTTTCACTGATTTATAGGGCAAGGAAAGTAAAGGAACAAATAAACAGATGGGACTACATCAAACTAAAAATTTTCTGCTCGGCTAAAGAAAATATCAGCAAAATGAAAAAGGAACCAACTGTATGGGAAAACATATTTGTCAATGATACCTCAGACAAGGGTTTGATCTCCAAAATATATAAAGAATTTATGACTCAACACCAGGAAGACAAACAACCCAATTAAAAAATGGGCAAAGGACCTGAACAGACACTTCTCTGAGGACAAAGGGCCCATAGACATATGAAAGAATGCTGAACATCACTAGCTACCAGAAAGATGCAAATTAAAACCAAAATGATTCCTGGCTGGTGGCTCAGGGGGTAGGCACCAGCCTGTGAACCCAAAGGTTGCTGGTTCGATTCCCAGCCAGGGCACATAACCAGGTTGCAAACCAGGTCTCCAGCCAGGTCCTTAGCTGGAGGCAGGTGAAAGGCAACCACACATTAATGTTTCTCTCCCTTTTTTTCCTCTCTCCTGGTCCTTCTCTCTAAAAATAATAAAACCTTTAAAAAAACTAAACCAAAACCAAAATGAGATACCATCTCACACCTGTCAGAATGGGGATTATTAAATCAACAAACAACAAGTGCTGGTGAGGATGTGGAGAAAAGGGAACCCTAGTGCACTGTTCGTGGGAATGCAGACTGGTGCAGCCACTATGGAAAACAGTATGGAATTTTCTAAAAAAACTAAATATGGAGCTGCCTTTTGATCCAGCAATTCCACTGCTGGGATTATACCCAAAGAATCCTGAAACACCAGTTTAGAAGAACCTGTGTACTCCTATGTTCATAGCAGTGCTATTTATAATAGCCAAGTGCCGGAAGCAGTCTAAGTGCCTGTCAATGGATGAACAGATCAAAAAACTTTGGTATGCTTATGCAATGAAATACTACACAGCAGAAAGGAAGAAGGAACTCCTACCTTTTGCGACAACATGAATGGAACTGGAGTGTATCATGCTTAGTGAAATAAATCAGGTGGTGAAAGACAAATACCACATGATCTCACCTAATACAGGAAACTAATAAACAAAACAAATAAATGAGCAAAATAGAACCAGAGGCATGGAAACAAGGAACAGATTGACAGACACCAGAGGGGAAGGGGGAGGTTCAGAAAGAGAGAAAGATGGGGAAGAGTTTAGTCAAGGAACTAGTATAAATGACCCATAGACATGACAACAAGGTTGGGATTAACTGTGTGAGAAGGGATGGGGTGGGTGGGGAAGGGGAGAGCAATATGGGAAAATGGGACAACTGTAATACAACAATGAATTAATTTAAAAAAAGAAATAAAAAAAGGATTCTTTATCTTTAACCTTTGACATTTTAATTATGATGGGAAAGAATCCTGAGAACCAATCTGTGCCCTGGCACCACCATCAGCGAATAAGGCCAGGGCCAGCTGGGGTGGGACCACTGGCTGGGACAAGTCTGCAGTGCTGGTCAGCCCATGTGATTGGCAGGTTTATCTATTGACACTACATATTGCGTGATGTGCTTGTAGCTGGAAGATGGGACATAGGGGACAGATCCAAGAGGACTTGCTGAGTTGGATGGATGTCTGGCATGAGGGAGAGGGAAGAGTCTAAGGTGACTCCCAGGTTTTTGGGCAGCTGAGAGGTACCATTTCAAAGATGAGGAGATTTGGTAAAGCATTGCATAGGTTAATTTAGGGACCTGAAGGTTGACCAACACAGTAGGTGGCTGAGTTTGAGGGTTTGAGGCAGGTCAGCCCTCTGCCTGGCTCTGGATCAGGCCCTCCTACTCTGCCTGAGCCCAGCTCTGTTGTTTACCCCCAGCCTCCTGTCCCCTCCCTTTCCTTAGTGAGTTGAATGTATTTAAGCTCCTCTTACCTCTCTCAGCCTCACCTTCTTTGGTTTCACTGCCTATTTTGCTCCAGTCTGGCCACCCACAAACTTCCCAAAGCAGCTTTCTGTATGTGACATCTCGATTTCAGTTTCCAATGCTGATCTCTACACCTCTGCCAAGTGTGCCTTTTATTTATTTATTTAGCTATCTATCTAGCAACCTATTTATCTATCTACCTACCTAGCTATCTATCTTTAATGTAAAAAACTACAAAGCTCTGTTGGGAGACATTACAGAACAGGTCCTGGCAGTTGCACTTCTTGAACTGCCCTCCAATCACCTCTCTGGGGTCCCATCTCCCCATCTACCCTGTTCCAGGATGCCAGGCTCCCAACGGCACCCTGCTACTTCTTTTAGCCCACTTACACAACAGCAGTCTTTCCAAATAAGACCTTCATCTTCCCCCTTCCTTTACCTAACTTCCTTGGTGCTCAGGGTAAGGCCTCCACTCCCTCACTGGCTCTAGTCCCTTCTCCTGCAGCTTCATCTACTCCTCTTGCTCTGTCCTTTGTTTTTCTGCTCTGGCTTCTCAGGATTCCTCTAAATCCCTGGGCCTTGGCACATGTTGTTCTCACTGCCCAGGATACCTATTACCTGCTGACTCTTCCTGACTTTAATTCCACAGTGTCTGGGAGGCACCCAGGATTCCTTTGCAGCTCTCTGTAAACTTGCAGCTATTTTCTTAATTATTAGTAATTTGTTCAAGATCACCTTCCCTTCTCCATTATAAGCAGGGATCACTCATGTTCTTCTCTCTTTACCTACAGTGCTTCGTCCAGATACTAGCCTGTGACGTATTTAGAAGTTGGCAGTATGTGTGTGTCTGTCCATGTGGGGGTTGTATGTGTGCACCGTTGGAGATTGGCTCTCATGTGGATGGATGAGATCTTTGCCTAGGCACAAGAAGCCTACGGAGGCTGAAGGAGACTGAGAAGGAGAGGCAGGAGAAACTGAGTAGACTGGCTTCACCAATACCAACTGGGAGATTTCAGTAGGGAGGTTAGCAGTCTTACAGATGGATAAAATAGCTCCTAAATTTGTCATTTTCAGGAATCATTAATAACTTTGTTTTTTTTTTTAAGGTTTTATTTATTTTAGAGGAAGGGGAAAGGAGGTAGAAAGAGATGGAAAGAAACATTGATGTGAGAGAGAAACATCAATCAGTTGCCTCTCACATGCCCTCAACTGGGGACCACAACCCAGACACGTGTCCTGACCAGGAATTGAACTGTCAACCTTTCGTTTTGCAGGATGAAGCCCAACCCATTGAGCCACATGGGTCAGGACATCATTTAGGTTTTCAATAGCAGTGACAGGTTTTAAAATAACAAAATGAAGTATATGTGTGTTTACATACATATGTAATTATACATGAATTGCATTCATTTTGTAAATACTGCTATTAAAATACATACACATATATACATACATATGCATACAATTTGTATCCATATGAACTAATCTAATGAGGTCTGTGGTTTCAGAAAGAATGAGTCATTCTAAAGTATTGTTTTGTCCTTCACCTAAACTGCAAAAGTAATACAATGAATATTCGGATTCTCTTCACTTAAATGCACAAAACTTTCATATTTTGCCGTATTTGCTTTCTGTCTCATAAACATGATCAAATTATACTCAGAAATTTTAACAGTACAGTCTGTAGTCAAATGTCCCCATTATCCCAATCATGATTTTTATATAAAAAAAAAAAATTTAATCCAGGTTCCAGTAAAAAAAAATCACGCATGCATATAACTTCTTTAGTTTCCTTTAATTTGGAATAGGTTCTTAGTCTTTTCTTTCATTTTTCAAGACATTAACATTTTTGAGGAGTCCATGGTATTTGCTTTACAGGAAGTCTCTTAATGTGGGTTTGGTTGTTTCCTTGCGATTAGATCCGTGATGAGCATTTTTGGTTGTTGAATGTTGGAATGCTGACTGCATCACGTCATGTCCACCCCAGTGCATCCTGGGAGAGGGAGTGTGGATCTGTCCCCTTGATGATGTGTTAAATCTGATTACTTGGTTCCAGCCATCTGCCATCTGCCAGGGCTTGTCACTGTGTCAGGTGTGTGTTCCTCATTAATGATTCTTGCCTGAATCCCTTGTTACCATGAAAACATTAATTATCTTTTT
Source organism: Noctilio leporinus (assembly GCA_004026585.1). Lineage (NCBI taxonomy): Eukaryota > Metazoa > Chordata > Mammalia > Chiroptera > Noctilionidae > Noctilio > Noctilio leporinus. Next base: position 9,483 of record PVIW01011589.1, on the reverse strand, counting down.
TCTCATTCCTTCCGCCTTTATCAATTGGCATTCTTCTATAACAAAAAGAGGTTTATCTTTTTCCTGCTCTTGCTTCAATTGTTTTTTACTTAGAGGATTTGAGTTTCATTTAGTGTGTTATCATCCATGCCTGTTATTCCTTTTGATGCCCAATGTTTGTTCAAACATTGTTTGAATGTTTCCATTAATTTTTTGCTCACTTCCTTACTTTTTGGCACAGAAATGTTTTCCCAGCTTTGGGATCAGCCATTTCTTCACAAAGCCACTTCCTTTCAGTGGAGAATGGTACTTGGAAGCCAGAGTTTGGGTAGACATGCCCATTTTTCCTAGGCAATTGCAATGAGCAGAGCTAGGAGATTCTTCTTTTTGAATGACGAGTTGGAAGGACTCTGGCTTAGAGTAGAATGCCATCTAATTACCAAGTGGGGATGACTCGGGTAAGCAGATCATCATTCTGTTTAGGCGAGAATCAATAGGTGCTGGAACTCGATGCTGAGCCCTGATGAATAAAGCAGGACACTTTCAAGTGTCCACCACAAGCCACGTGCTGATTACAAAGGGAAAGTCATTGTGGTGCGAAACCTGGCATTTGAGGCAAGGAGCAAGTAATTAGAGTCCACCTTGCCAGCACTGGGACGTGGTGACAGTGACTGCATGTGCTTCCCAAAGGCTTCCTATAGCTACTGCTGATGTGTGCGTGTGTGTGTGTGTGTGTGTGTGTGTGTGTGTGTAAGCCAACAGCCTTGCTCGTTAGTGTGATGTCTGAAGCAGTGTTTCAACCCTGGCCTTGGAAAGTCCCTTTTTGGTGGAGAGGACAAGGTGTCTTTCTCTTCTGGTCTGGTTTCAGGCAGTGGCCATTTCCCTCAGGGCTCTCGTTTTATTTGAAGGAGATCATAGTCTGGACCCCACCACCCGCCCAGCACCTGCCTTGGGCTGTCTCTGAAGCACACCTGATACAGGAGCCTAAAACAATGGGGCTCACTCAGAAACAGCCTCAAGGTGAACTCTGGGAAACTTAGTCTGTACCCCCATTTTCAGTGGGTTGAGTCCTGATGTGTGAGCTCCGGACTGGTCTCTGCTGAGGCAGTAAGCTAGAGGGCACTGCTAGGCGCCTTCCTCAGCCGTTGTTCCTGTTGTTCCTGGGTAACTGTGGAGGACAACTAGCATCTCTTCCAGCCCCCTGGCCATATGGCAGTGGGCTCAGCTCAGGCCCCCTTTAGGCCTGCCCCTGGGATCCAGACATGCCTGAGCTTGGGGGAGTAGATGAGGACCTGGTAGAGCCAGTCCTGAGGTCCTGGCCCCGCAGGATAACAGGCTACCACAGGTTGGTATCTAGGGGGCAAACAGGACTTCTCCCTTCCTGAGACTGCATTAGGCTGAAGCTATGACCACCTCTGACTGCAAGGCAACGCTGATGCCCTTGGTCTGTTCACCACAAGTGGTGAATGAGAGACATTCCCATGTCCAGGCCTGAGCTTCACGTAAATAGAACCAAACAGTATCTACTCTTTTTGTGTACAGATGGTTTTATTTGTCCCTTAACTGTTTGAAAGAATTCATTGGTGAAGTCCTGTGGGTCTTGTTTTCTGTGTGGGGAGGCCTGGTTATATATTCCATTTCTTTAATAGGTAAAGTGCTGTTCACATTTTCTATTTCTTCTGTTCATGACAACTTTAAGGACCCCTGTTTGGTTCCACGAGAACTGAGAAGCACTACTCAGTATGAAAACACCCTTCTTAAGTCCTGGCTGGTAGCACAGTGGATAAGGTGCTGGCCTGTGAACCCACAGGTCACTGGTTCGATTCCTAGCCAGGGCACGTACCCAGGTTGCAGGCCAGGTCTCCAGCCAGGTCTGTAGCTGGAGGCAGGTGAAAGGCAACCACACATTGATGCTTCTCTCCCTCTCTGCCTCCTTCCCTTCCTCTTTCTCTAAAACTAACAAACTCTTTAAAAAAACAAACAAAAAAAAACCCAGAAACAAAACTTCCCTCTTACACAGACAGCTTCTGTGGACTAAAAGCTGAAGCTCAAGCCTTGTTTGGTTTAGAGCTACCTTGTGAGTACTAAACATGTGTATGTGATGCAGGCACCCAAGTTCTCCCTCCTCAGATGTTCAGGCTTTTACTCAGCATTTGTGCCAGATATTTTGGATACAACAGGGTGTTATGTGCGATAGGGAGAGGGAGAGCTGTGCTATGACAGAGTGCAGGGTTCCAGGAAGGAGACAGAAAGTGTGGATAGTGGAAGGTTCTTGCGAAGTGTGCTGTGGGGGTCAGGGGACACCGTGGAGGCACAGTGGTGGATTTCCATATTAGCTGGGCTGCTTCTGTGTGAATTTCTGTAATGGCATCGAGTGCATGTGTGATAGGTAAGTAGGGGCAGATGTTGGTACAGTGCAGACCTGCTTTGGTTCACCTACAGTTCTGCCCAGGCAGAGTCATGGGAATAGCTCTCTGTTCTCTCAGAGGGAAGGAGAAGCCTGCCAGTTGTCTGGGCAGCAGGAACGTGTCTGGTCTCTCAGGAGCAGGGAGGAAAACTCATGGCCATGCCTGGGCTTCACTCCTCAGAAAGCCGCATCCCATCCTTTTGGCGTTGGCCCTGGCATGCCTCATCCTCCCACACTGCCCACCAGGCCCACTTCATCACTGTTCTTTGGCTCAGAACTCCTCCCTCATCTACATTGTCTTGGCACCTACCAGCTTTGCTCTAATTAAAGTTTTGCCAGCATTTCCCTTAGACATTTTAGGTACATTTTAAAAGATTTTATTTATTATTTTTCAGAGAGAAGGGAAGGGAGAGAAACGTCAATGTATGGTTGCCTTTCACCAGCCTCCAGCCACGGACCTGGCTGGAGACCTGGCTTGCAACCTGGTTATGTGCCCTGACTGGGAATCAAACGAGCGACCTTTGGGTTCGCAGACCAGTGCCTTATCCTTAGGTGCATTTTTAATATTCACTGTGGCATCTTCTAGCCCTGATGAACAACCTGCCCAGGGGTGGTCTAAGGTACATTATTAGTGCTCTAGTTACAAAATGCTGTGGGTTTTGAGTGGTCTGCCCTAACCCCATTTTCATAAAAGTCCTGCTATTAGTCATGTGAAATTTCAGAGAATATGAGGTTTTTCTAAGAATGCACATATTGCTTTGTAGCAGAAATGTTGGTATTTGAGGGATGAAACTTGTGAGTTAGGCAGAATAGAAAAAGTCCCTAATTAAACCACTTTGAGAACCTGTGACAGAACTCCACATGCTCTGCATTTACAAAGTGCTTTGTACACGTTACATCTGTATTTAAAGCCTGGCACGGAGGTGGGTTCCACAGCCACACTCATTCCTGTTGTTCTGAGGCTCAGACTTAATCCAGCCCCTGGCTGCACTGGCCACACTCACTGTCATCCCCACGGCAGCTGCCCCAAAAGCTGGGAACTGTGACCCGTGAGGCTGAGAAGGGGGCCTGGTCTCAGGCGTGGACTGCCCAGCCAATGAAGACCCTGTCCCAGAAACAGGTCCGAGGTTTTTCTGTAGGACCTGGCAGTTCTGTCCTCTGGTATGTAACTCCATGTCTACACTGTTCCTTCCACGTGACCGTTACTCTACCAGTCTCCTTACCAACAGCTCCTTCTATGGAGGATAAGTATGTCACAGCTGTGCGCAGCAGTGGGGCACAGCCTCTACCGGAATGTGAACTTCTGCAGCACACCCCTTTTGTGTGGGCTAGAGTTGTTCCTGTTTGTTTAGAATAGTAAAGCTGTCTGTTTCCTTTATTGGAAACTATTTCCATGTTTACGTGGCCTTTTACCTGTTCCTCCTACACTTGGGACAGATGCCTGGCTTCCCTGACCTTACTGCTGGAATCAGGGCCCTCCACAGAAGAGCACTGACCGGCATGGGGCAGAGGTAGGACAGGTCATGTCCCTTGCCCCCTTTCAAGAGTGTTTTGGACACACACACACACACACACACACACACACGCTCAGATGTTCTGTGAGCCTCTGGTGCACATGGAGCAAGGGTGCTGTCTGCAAGCAAGAGGTGGGGCCAGGAAGGGAAAGGACAGCTTGAAGTGGGGCAGGGGCCATCTCTTGCAACCTCCTGCTCAGTGCAGGGACACCCATAGGCTTGCTGCAGCATCCCCAAACTGTCTCTGCACCAGCCCAGGCATGGGTCTTGTGAATACTGTCCTGCCACAATGGAGCTGTAGCTCTGGTGTCAGAGGTGCTCTGTCTTTGGCGCCCACACCAACTCTGTTGGTTGTGACCTCCAACAGAGTAATGAGTGTCTTGTTGCCTAACCACAGGGTAGTAGAAGTCTCTTCCTTTAAGCCTCCAGTTCCCATGTGGCTCCTGCAGGGGGCTCCAAGGAACCTGCAAGCAACGGGCAACAACAGCAGGTGTGTCTGGGGAAGAAAGTGAGGCAGCTGGCTTGTGGCTGGGTGACAAGGCAGAGGACAGAGGGGGGATTTGTGAGCACAGCTGTAAATGACATCCCTTGGCAAATCAGAGTCACATTAGATTGGGTTTGTGTCCTGATTGTAATTTAGGGGCAGCAGGTCAATAATTGAACCTCTTTGAGCTTGTTTCCACTTCTGTAGACTGGAGATAATGGCTCCGACCCCAGGAGGTGTGGTTTGATGCACCAGCTAGTAGCTTTGTGCCTCCCAGAGCAGGTGCTCAGGTGACACGTGTTAGGTGACACATCAGTGTGTGCTCTGTGCAGCTGTCTGGGGAGGGGTCTGCAGGTACGTGTCTCCAGAACTTGGCACTTGGTCATGCTGTCCAAAGGCTGTTAGAATGGAAAACTGCCTGTTGGGAGGAAATGAAGAAGACCTTGTTTGAGATGAAGAAATGGATGATGAACTTTTACTTTTTTACTTCAACTTTTGAGTGCCATTAGTATATTAAAGATGAAAATGGAGACATGGGTTGGGCATACCAGCTTTAGCAGAGTATTTCAGATCCTCAGAAAATAATTCAGTTATTTCAACCTCACAATGCTCTCCCCTAGCTGTTGGACCCTAAGTCCTGCCTCACTTTCTCAAGTCCTGTGCTCTCTGTGACATCATCAAACCCATGTTCTCAGCCTCTTCTCTGAAGGTTCCCTCCACCATCTGGCCTTGACTGAGACCTGCCTCGCCCCCTCCCTCTGCCTTCTGCACCAAGGACACCGCTTTCCTCATTGAACCTTGGGCCTCAAATGGGGTTAGGGTCCACTCTTCCCTTCAATACTGTTTCAGTATTAACTAAATGTTAACACATCGTAGGAAAAAGGCCCCAGGAATTGTCCTTGAGTCTTCATCTTCCTATATCCAACCCACCTTTGGGACCTGTTGGTTCTACTTTCAAAGTATACATCCATATGCATCATCTTTGTTATCACTGTGGTCCAAGTTAACATTTTCTCTCTCTCTTTTTGTTGTTTCCCCTATTGTATTATGTGTTTTGTCTTTTTAAAAATATTTTTTACAGCCCTGCTTGGTAGCACAGTGGATAAGGCACTGGCCTGCAAACCCAAAGGTCGCTGGTTCATTCCCCAGCCAGGGCATATAACCAGGTTGCAAGCCAGGTCTCCAGCCAGGTCCGTGGCTGGAGGCAGGTGAAAGGCAACCATACATTGAAGTTTCTCTCCTCTGCCTCTTTCCCTTCCTCTCTCTCTGGAAATAATAAATAAAATCTTAAAAAATTTTATTTTTTTATTTTACAATTACAGTTGATGTACATTAGTTTCAAGTGTACAACCCAGTGATGAGACATTTATATAACTTACAAAGTGATCACCCTGATAACTCTAGCATCCATTTGATCTCATGCATAGTTATTACAATTTAATGACTATATTCCCCATGTAGTACTTTACATCCCTGTGACTATTCTATAACTATCAATTTGTACTTTTTCACCCATACTTCTTGTCTCCCTCCCATCTGGCAACTGTCTGAATGTTCTCTGTATCTATGAATCTGTTTCTATTCTGCTTGTTTTGTTTTTTAGATTCCACATGTAAGTGAAATCATGTGGCATTTGTCTTTTTCTGTCTGACTTATTTCACTCAGCATAATACTCCCTGTTGCAGATGGCAAGATTTTATTCTTTTTTAACAGCTGAATCATATTCCACTGTATGTATATTCTTTATCCATTCATCTATTGATGGGCACTTAGGTTGCTTTCATATCTTGGCTATTGTAAAAACTGCTGTAATTAATATGTCTTTTTGAGTTAGTGTTTTGGATTTCTTTGGCTAACCAAGAAGTGGAATTGCTGGGTCCTTCTTTGTCTCTGCTATAGCCTTGTTTAAGGTCTATTTTGTCTGGTATAAGAATTAACTACCCCACCTTTTTACTTTTCATTTCCATTTCTATGAAATCTTTTTCTATCCCTTTCTTTACTTTCAGCCTGTGTCTTTCAATCTGAAATGAGTCTTTTGTAGGCAATATATGTAAGGGTTCTGTTTCGTTATCCATCCAAACAATGTGTCTTTTGATCGGAACATTTAATTCACTTGCATTTAAAGTAACTGTTGAAGCCCTGGCTGGTAGCACAGTGGATAAGGTGCCGGCCTGCAAACCCAAAGGTTGCTGGTTCGATTCCCCAGCCAGGGCACATAATCAGGTTGCAAAGCCAGGTTTCCAGCCTGGTCTGTGGCTGGAGGCAGGTGAAAGGCAACCATACATTGATGTCTCTCTCCCTCTCTGCCTCTTTCCCTTCCCCTCTCTCTGGAAATAATAAATAAAATTAAAAAAAAAAATAAAGTAACTGTTGAAAGATAACGTATTTTTAAAGATTTTATTCATTATTTTCAGAGAGAATGGCAGGCAGGAAGGAAGACAGGGAGAGGAACATCAATGTATAGTTGCCTTTCACCTACTTCCAGCTACAGACCTATCTGGAGACCTGGCTTGCAACCTGGTTATGTGCCCTGCCGGGGGAATCAAACCAGTGACCTTTGGGTTCGCAGGTTGGCACCAATCCACTGAGCCACACCAGCCAGGGTGATAGATAAATTTTTTTTTGCCATTTTATTATTCATATTTTTTATCTTGTTTTCCCTTAAAGAAGACTGTTTAACATTTCATATAATACTGGTTTGGTGGTGATGAACTCCTTTAGCTTTTTCTTATTGGGAAGCTCTTTATCTGTCCTTCAATTCTGAATGATAAGATTTTCTGGATAGAGTAATCTTGGTTGTAGGTCCTTGCTTTTCATCATTTTGAATATTGACAGTCTTTTGGAAGCTCCTTTGTAGGTAACTGCTTTTCTCTTGCTTTTTAAAAAATTCTCTGTCTTCAACCTTTTGCATTTTAATTATGATATGTCTTTGTGTGGGTCTCCTTGGGTTCATCTCATTTGGCATTTTCTGTGCTTCCTAGAGTGACATCCTTTTTGTTTTCCCAGAGGCCCCTTAAACTGTCCCCATTTTTTGGATTCTTTTTGCTGTTCTGATTGGGTGTTTACTGCTTCCTAATCTTCCAAATCGCTGATATGATCCTCTGTTTCATTTACTTTATTGATTCTTTACAATGTATTCTTCATTTCAGCTATTGTATTCTTTATTTCTGACTGGTTGTTTTTCATGTTTTCTGTCTTTCTGTTGAAATTCTAAGTTCATCTACTCTTCCTCTAAATTCATTGAGCATCCTTATAACCAGTATTTTTAACCTGCATCTAGCAGATTGCTTATCTCCAATTTGTTTAGTTCTATTTCTCTTCTTTCATTTGGGCATGTTCTTCGTCTCCTCATTTTCATAACCCTCCTGTGTTTGTATCTATGTATTAAGTAGAATTGTGCATTTCCCATCTTTGTGGACTTATGTAGTGGCAAAGTGGCACAGCCTCCTGTCACCTGAGCTGGGCATTCCTGATTCACTCCTATGTGGCCTGGGTGCAACCTCTTGTTGTATTGAGCCTTTATTGCTGTTGGAACATCAATAGAAGAGATTAAACCACCCCCCACCCCAGGCTGATTGGTTGTGAGGACTGACCTTGACTATGGAAGAGGATCTGCTGTGCAAGGGCCAATCCTACAGAGCAGGACTCACTTCAGCAGGGCTCTGGTGCCTGACCAGTTGTCTCCTTGAGTGTGCTGATCATGGAGGTGGTTGGGTGATGCTTCGGTGTCATCTGTAGCTGTCCACTGGTTGCACTGACTCTGGGGCCTCTTGGGGGGTGCGGATCATGGTCCCTCACCACCTGTGCCTTGTCTGGGGTTACCTGGCATAAGCTTCAAGCAAATTGCATTTGCTACTTGTGCTGGGCTTAGAGGTGCCTGGGAGAGGTACTTGGGAGAGGTACCTGGGGGAGGCCAAGCTTTGAACCAAAACCGATTGCTACTAGTGCCACACCTGGGGCCACTTAGTGAGATGTAAGGGGCATGTGGAGGCCAGATGCTGTTTGTTTGGTATTTGTGAACCTGCCAGATTTTAGGAAAGACTCCAGCATGAGCCAAGACAGTAGGTTTGTGTGGAAAATCCATTGGAAATGGCTTGGGTGGTCCTTCAAATTGGGTGGGGCAGGGGAACAGTGTTAGCCATGTTGATGGAGACTGATAAAGTGTTTGCCTGCTAGTTCTGTGGCCTAGCAAAATAGCAACGGCCTCTGCTAGCACTTTTGTCTGGTAGAGAGCTGCCCCTCTAGCTCTTGCTGACAAATTTAGTTCCTCCCCATATGTTCCTGGTGCCTTTTGATCTGCTGCCTCAGCACTGAAGCTCAAAGTGAGTCCAAGTAAGTCCATGCACCAGCCCTCTAAGAGGAACCCCTGGCACTCCAGCTGCCCCCCACCCCACCCCCATCTCACTCAGCCACAATCGCCATTGGTTTTCACAGCCACAATTATGGGGACCTCCCTTCCTGACTGGGGAGCCTGGTTTGGGATGGGAGCCTTCGCCCCTCAGTGGGGGCCTCCACAGCTGAGATATGTTTCCTTTTTCTTTTTTTACCTTCTGTGTTGTTGAGTGACAACTGCCACTGGCACAGTCCCATGACAAGGATGCAATCAAGGTTTTTTTTTCAGCACCAGCTACCAAATCCTGGCCCCACTGCCTGGGGGAGGGACTATGAAAGTGCTAATCCCTCTGCTTTTTTTAACTGTGTGGGACCAGCCCGTTCCACATCTCCACACTTTTCCTACCAGTCTCAATGTGGCTGCTTCTGTATATCCTTAGCTATAGGACTTCTGTTCAGCTACATTTTAGGCAGTTCCGAATGAAGGGTGTTCTGTAGTTTAACTGTGATTTTGATGTGGTTGTGGAAAGATGTGAGAACCGCATTTACCTACACTGCCATCCCACTGGACTCTCCAAATCTACATTTTGTCTTTAATTCACCACTGAAAATTGTTTCCTAATTAATCTGCTTTTCTTCTTGACCTTTTTTTAAAATTTTATTGCTGTTGTATTACATCCATCCCCTTTTTGCTCCCCTCTATTCCCCTCCCCACCCACCCATTTCCCAAAGTCAATCCCACCTGTTGTCCATGTCCATGATTCCTT